>BGZK01001687.1:0-117803 GCA_005406025.1 Eumeta japonica | reverse complement strand
CTCAATCGTTCAATCAAAGTGAGTTAAACGTAAATTGTTTAACTCACTTTGATTGATTAGTTGAGGTAAGGGATTTAAATTTATCGAAAGAGTCTTTCGAAATTTTGGCATATCGTCTTAAAGAAAAAAATCTATTCGCACCATATAAGAAATTACATTTTATCGTACTCGTGAAAAAGATTTACTGGCATATTTTCGTCTGAAGAATTTGGTTTACTGTAGTTTAGCCAATAAGTCATGGCGTCTTTTTATCGATGGCAGTGAAAGAAATTTAAAGTGTGTACTGTTACACAATAGTAATAAGTATGGTTCTATACCTATAGGACATTCAACTTGTATGAAAGAACAATATGGAAATAATTCGTTAATGTTAAAAAAAACTGAAGTATAAAGAGCATAGATGGAAAATTTGTGTATATTTTAAAATGATGAATTTTCTCTTGGGACAACAGGCAGATTATACTAAATACCCATGTGTCATATGTTTGTGGGACGGCCGCGACAAAACAATCATTCGACTCAAAAGGTGTGACCACTAAGAAAGTCGAAAGTCGGTAATTGTGTATAAGCAAAATGTAATAAACCCACCTATACTTAATCAACGTCGAATTGTGTTGCCACCACTTCATATAAAACTTGGTATTATGCAGCAATTTATTAAAGCCCTTAATTAAGATGGCAGATATTTTGCTTATCTGTCAAAAAAATTTTATGGACTAAGTAAAGAAAAGTTGAAAGCAGGTATTTTCGATGGACCACAAATTAGACAACTGATAAAATACCAAATTTTGTGAAATCTATGAACGAACTTAAACATCGAACTTGGGAATGTTTTTTCAGTGATTCAAAGTTTTCTTGGGTATTATATGTAAATCTGGAAACTATTTTCAATTAGTTAATGATATGTTGTCTAATTTAAAACATCTAGGGTGTAACATGAACATTAAACTGCACTATTTATATTCTCATTTGGATCGGTTTCCTGAAAACCTTGGAGATTGTAGCGAAGAGTAAGGTGAAAGGTTTCACCAGGACATTCGCGCAATGGAACAACGTTATCAAGGGAGGTGGGACAAAGATATGATGGCCGACTACTTCTGGAATCGGCATTTAAAATAGGCATCTTATTCAACAAAATCTTATAAAAAACATTTTTTTTTTCCTCAATCACAGTAACTGTTTCAAGTAAGGTATTTAAAAAAAAAATATTTTCATAATAATTTTTAAACTGCATTTAAATTTAAAAATGGAGCTGTGAAAAAAAACGAATGTTATTTTCATAACCAGTGCATTTAATTTCATTGAAAATAAATATAATATAAACATCCGGGAAAATTTTTCCGTTGTTGACCATTATAATCTATTTGATATAACAATAATTTGATAAAAATAATATAATAGCATATGCAAACTACAATATTAAATATTTATACATAATGGCATACTTTTTTATTCTTCACAATTCCCATTTGTGTTTCGATTTTTAAAGAAAGTAGTATTAAAAGTAAATAGTTGGCTTAGCAATAAAGTGATTATTAATTAACTACTAATTATTGTTTGATAAGTAATTCGATTATTTAAACAGTTAATTAATATCAAATTACGTAGTTAATCGTCATTGTTAGCTCATTTGTTCATTACATCTTCATATTCGTCGGATTTGCTATTTGTATCATCTTCATCGTTCATGTTATAAAACCCGATAATACAATTGTTGTTGCTTTGGCAATATCCTATTCCCAAAATGTCACAATTCGTTATAATTTTCCGATCTTAATATGATAGTTAAGATTCCAGCTAAGAGGTAAGACATAATAAAAGGTACCTGATATAACTTTATTAAGCTTTATATTAAATAAAATGTCCACAGCTGTTTTTTTCTTAATTTTAATTACCAACTCAAATAATTGCTAATGAACTATAATAAGTGGTCAGTTTGACAAATCATATGAAAATCTTTTCAAATCTTTTCGATATCTTTTCAAAATATTTGAAATAAATAATATTTTTTTATAACATTCCTTGAAACATTACCGAAATAATTTTATTCCCGACTGAACATTCAAATACGCTGCGTTTGCTAAAATTATCGTGGATAAATAGAGTTGCCAGACTTACTGTAATAAAAGTAAGTGTACATTAAGTTGCAAAGTAGTCGTTTTCAATTTTAATGGAGGTTATTTCTTGCGCACTAAGCTCACTTGCAGCTTTCTCCCGCTTTGTTTTCATAATTAACTTCTTCCATGTTATTATAAATAGCTTTATATTTCCAACACATACAAGAAGTGAAAAATCGTTTCTCTTTCTATAATAGCCAACGCTTTAAGCGTGTGTCCGATATTCGTCTACTAAATTATAACTTTCGCCTGTTTAGATCACGTGACATTTCTTTAGTCATCGACACTCTCGCACGTGTTACATTCTTGGATTAGAGAATGGAAATGTAAACTTAACAGACGGCTATCAGAGATTTTGCATCGTCAGCATTTGTAGGAGAAGAAATGATTTGACACTTGTCTCGGACTGCAAAGATGGCCGTCAGCTGATACTCGGTACGTACAGTAATTACCAACTTTAATGTCTAAGAAAATTAAGCAACGATTATTAATGGAATACACTCAGTAAGAGGGCTTACATGCAATACGGCCGTATGTAAACATCACGTCTGGTGTTCAATTTGTTTTTCATATTTACAATGAAAAACTTGTAATGTTTTCTTTACATAAAACATGTGCACTGCTTGCAACGTGTTTCATATCAATATGAGTTACTACATTCATCCCTAATATTTGGTGTATAAAAGTGTACTATATGACGTCGCGGACGGCTATGGGACTTCAGTTATTTTAAAATAAGGAATGTATCATTTGGCGAAAATTTCTTAAAAACAAAGCCGTGCCCTAATATCATTTAATAGATCCAGCACATCGTAAACAAGGCATATTTAAATTTTAAACGATTTCGGTGCGCATTACAGCGCTCTGCGCAGCTAAAAGGCAGTCTGTCTATGGTGTCTATGGTCTTGCATCATTGAAGTAGTCTCAACTTTGCGATCGTCACGACACAAGTAGGTTTTATCGAACATTTTACCGGAAAACGGGCAAGTAAACAGACGATAATTCATAGTAGACGAACTTGACTACATCGATTTTATAAATTGAACAAGCAATCACGCGTTAGCACCAAGCTGTTCCACTATAGTCGCTGGACGAACGAGAAGGCGACGGCAACTCAGAAGAGGCAAGAAGAAAATACTGCGAAAGCAGTGAATGTGTTTTTTTTCAAAATTTACGATTTCCTTGTCGAGCTTAAGCGGCAAATGATGGCGTGAGGGGAGATATATTGTGCGCACGATCCGCGCACGTGCGCGCCCGCCGGCGCCTCCCGCGTGTGCCTTCTACTTTGTAACATATAAGGTACTGCAAGGGTTGAAGCTTTTTTAACAGGCTACCTACGACGCAACCAATCTTATATTGTTATAATTGATGATTTGTTTTTACTGCAACGCGATAATGGGACAGACCCGTTTCATAGTGTTACCTTTTTACTATTTGTAATTCAAGCAATTTTCATACAACTCGAATTATAATGCCCGTGAGACAGATGTTGTACTTGAGATAAAACGTTATAAGATATATCCTTTATATCATTAAAAGTGAAAGGGTTAACATTATATTGTTGTACATTTGTTGTTTTATTAAATTACGTCCTTTTCTTAAATTACAACTCTTTTATAATTGTTTCAATTACTAAGCTCTTTTTTCTCAGTATTGTTTAACAATAAACCAACAAATATTTAAAAAACACAATTCAGTATGAACTGAGACACAATTATAATATTAATTATTAATCAAATCATATCAGTATCTCATCAAGGTATAAAAGATATAAAAATTTTAAACAAGAAAATACGTCTTAATTTCTTTTTAATTTTTTAATAATTTCTAAAAATTTAATTATGATTTTGGGAAATTTGATTTATTTTGTTTTCCTAACAAAATAAAGTACGTACAAGTCAAAAATAAATACAGGTCTGCCTTTTTAAACATTTATGCATAAAGTCTTTCCATGATTTTTTTAGGAATTCAATACATTTGTATTGAATCCAACAATTAGTTGAGACAATAGATTGTTGTCCGTTTTTATACAATAGTTGCTTTACGCCCGCGTAGACGCAGAATGTATTCCTTTATCTTTCCTGCTTTTGATTCTGATCTCGGTAACTGCCTTACGAACGAATGCTAATTAAAAAAAAAGAGCGTTAATATTAAAAAAAAACTGTAAATTCTTTAAATGTTATGACTTATTTCGAGCGTTATATTTCAACCTAGGAAATAAAGATATTTTGAATAATGAATTTTTTTAATTCTCTTCTTGATTTCAATCCTGACCACGCTCCTGATTGTAATCTCGGTCCCACACTCAGCCTTGATCGCAGTCCCGTTTTCGAATCCGGCCCCGGTCCTGCGTTTAATTCCTGTACCGCTACCAGTCATAGTTCAGATTTCTACGACGCTGAAACAAATACTATAATCAAAATAAAATGCACACTTTATTACTCGGGGATAAAGTAACTTTCTACTAGCAAAAAAATTTATAGCATCCATCTGGTATATATAAGTTCGATAATACGAATATGCGCACGAAGTCGAGGAGAAATGCAGTATACAAGTGTAATAAACACTTTATGAAAATGGTAATCAATAGCCCTGTAAAAACATTGACTCGAAGTGAAGTGCTTAACATTTGAATGTAATCGTGGGTAGATATGTCTCTAGAGCGGGGTTGCTAAATATTGATACGAAAATTAAAAAAAATTACGAAACTATCCACTTCGACAAAATTTTGTTTGATAATTTACTTTAGTATGTAAATTACTTCAGAAACAGTCTCTAGCAATGAATTTCGTATTCGCTGAACATCATTCAATTTTCTCATCCACAATTTGTTTATTTAGGTCATATTCGAAGTATACTTGTAATATTTAAAAACATGTAGGTTTAATTTAATAAACCCCTAAGAATTTGTTCATGTCAACGACGATGCTACTATACAATCTACAATTTTGATTCCAACCGATTATTCATAACTATAAAGTCTGTCGTACATTTAACCTGTAGTCAAGCTTAATGTTTGTCGTACACAACTTAAACTCTTAAATATAATAGATGAAAAGAATTACCATTGTCATTCGCTCGCTGTACACCTACCCACTAATAAATATAGAAGGATCCATTTTCGATGGCCTTAAGGATTTTTATTATTGTTCAGGCATATCGAGAATATCGAGTGGTTTGTTTTCCATCGTTTCGCAGAAATAGGTTTTGCACTCGACTCTTCACATATGCTAAGAGTACTGGAGCGGATTTTGTTGATGATGTGACGTTTGGCAAACTTCATCACCATAATCCACCTTATGGCTCTTCATTCAACGGTATGACAATATCATGCCTCCAGATACGATCGGACTGCGAGTGACAATCCAAGGAAGGGATTTTCTGGTAAAGCCATTATCCTCTTGCTGTAATATTTTTTTTAATATTCGCTATCATAGTTTTGTAAATTACTATGAGAAGTTTAGGAGGATTTTGAGGTTTTGAAGTGACAGGAATAGAACAGAAGAACACACGAATACAGAATAGGACAGAAGACAGCTCGAGGACTCCGGGTTCGCGTCTTCACGTTCCTGTTGGACAAAGCCGAACTAGAGTTGTTGAAAGAGACGCTATCCGTTTGTTACACTATACGAGTACGAAAGTACGCAGAAATCTGTCAATCAAATTGTGATTTATGGGATTTTCTTTATTTATAAATACCTATTTATAAATTTGTGTACTGTTTTTGTCAAGCTTGTACCTTGTTTATATTCTTAAATGAAAACGACGCATCTACAAGTAATTAAATGATAACTAAGTATTCCTATTAAATCAATTAACAATCGATAGTTAAGCCATCTCAGTGCCGAATAACTGTTTAATGTCTTTATTTACATAAAAATAAATACCGAAAAAGCTCGATGCTCTCATTTAAAGATTGCCCAGGACGGCAATTACTCCCAGCGGGGCACTCGAGATGAACTTCTAACAAAGCGTCACTCTCCGGCGGACACTCGGCTAACGATATTACTAAAATAAACGTATTAATTAAACGCCCGGAATCAATTTATCGATGGGTACTCCTCCCTTCGAAAGTTGTCTGAACGTTTATTCTACGTCGAAATTATTCATCAATATCGGAACGGTTCAAATTTCAATAACGGCGCGATGAATAAGAAAATTCATCAAAACTTTATTGAGGCCGAAACAATACATCAAAACGCTAAAACATCGTAATAGCCCCAAGATTGATCGCCGCGCCGACTATTACGGTATCGGAGACGGGCGTCGTGCGCCCCGCGCCCCGGGGCTCCCCCGCGCGCCGCTTATTCGATTACACGTCTATGTGCTCTATGGTTTTCTGACGTCCGCAAGGTGCACTTATATAGTGCGCATGCGTTATTTCCCTAATAAGCTACACACCATCGCCACTTCCATTTCGCACTTTTCGCACATGATACGGTCTTCGTATGCCTATTTCGCTACGCTGGTATTGATGAACTCGCCAATTTGGGGTATTGAGAAATTAAAAGCAAAACCCAGTTAAAATTAAAACATTCTAAAAGCTAATACCGATAATTAACCGGATTTAAATGTTTTGTCGAAGAGCGTGCTTTCTATTCAGAAAATACTGGGTTTAATACCGACCACGAGCGAATTGACCAATGAGTTTTTATATCAAGTCAAATTAAGTCACTCGCTCCGTGCCTAGATGAGCACGTCGTCGCGAATATTGCCATCGTATTGTTAACAATGATCCATAGCAGCCCCCACTGGGCGAGCAGGAAGCACTTGGTGTCCAGGCTTGTAAATCTGTAATAAAACGATTATGATTAGTTTGTGCTTCAGCAGATGAGAACCTAACACAACAAAATGCCAACAGATAGTGCACAGATGTTAAATATTGAATGCATTTGTGTTGTAACTAGACTACGATAACGTGACGGTTTGATAATGTTTTGTTAGTAAGAACGATATATAGATACCACAGTCATCAATCAGTTAGAAACCTAAAGTATTTCAAATTAAAATGTATTAAATGAATGTTTGTACGTATTGTTATGTATATACATAAATGGCCATTTTTCCTGTATTCTATATTTTATCATCATCATTCAATCAACCTTCCACCAGTCGCAATGACTGTAGGAGACAAGTCCTGATACACTAAAATGAACGTAATTTTAGGAGGGAGTGTAGGTTCTAGTCTTGATTAGAAGTGACGGGAGTGTAGGGCCAACCGGTATCTGTGCATACTCTAGCCAGAAACTGTGATCGTTATAGCTCATAGATACTATATTGTGTCAATGAATATAGTGAAAAATGTAAGTTTATTTCGGTTGTCTTTCATTCTTTGTTTCCATCGCTTTATAATGGGATTCATGTCCATTTCTGGGAGTTGGAAGAGATCATCTGCAACCTTTTTAATATCTACTGTTCTCTGTGCTAATGTGAACCATTCTTCTTAGTTCCTGTTATAATAGCTAGAGTATTGGATGTGTAAGTTTCCCCAGTGCAACTAGCTTCCTATTGTAGAAGATCTTAAAGCAGGGTTAAGTAATTGGTATCGAACTCTTAAAAAAATCCTTCCTAATTTTTCCTTCCATCAATATTTCATTCTCTATGTTCTTTACTTGGTGAAAAAATTTTAGTATCCGTTTAAAAGTTGTCCAAGTCCATCAATAGCTCTTTTTATATCTTCTTTGCTCTTTTTCTTAATTCTTATTGTAGTAGATTGTGTCATATCTAAGCAAGTTTCCCATGTGTAACTAGAAAGTCCAAAGGTAGATCTTAAAATGATGATCATTAGATGGTGTTAATTCTTTTTTTAAGAAAAAATCCTTCTTTCTTAATTTCATTTTTACATTCTTCCATTCTACTCTGTCATTTTTCTTTTACTTCATCTCGTGCAGATTTTCAATATCCGTCTCTGAGAGTTGGTAAGTTCATCCGCAATCTTTGCAACCTCTAGTTTGCTCTGTGGTAATGTGTACTTTGTATTAATGTGATAACGTTTCAAAAACACAAGTGCATCTAATGGCTAGAATTTTTTTTGTATTTCATATTTATAATATTATTTATTTACATATATACAAATTACTTTAAACAAAAATTTGAAAAATACAGAAATGCACGCCTCACAATGCTTATTTATAATTTGATATGAAACAAGTTATATCATTGACTTATAACGTAAAACCAAAACCAAAAAAAAAACCGGAACTGATAAAAAAACAATTTATAGTGATATCTGCATGCGCTGAAAGTACAATAATACTTTAACCATTTAATATCATTTAAAATCACAGTGGTGCCGCCAACCTCAAAAATAATATGTTATTAATTTAAATTAAGCGATAGTAATTAGACAGCCATGTTCAATAAAAAACTACTTGCTGTAATCCTAAAGCTAACAACAAAAAGGTTAAGATAATGAATTTTTTCATAGGTGATCGTGTTTTCGAGTTTCATTCAAGTCACGTCCTTATTGAAGGGAAAGTTTTCTAAACTATGTCGATGTTTTTTTTAATTTTTTTCGAAAAAAAAAGGACAGTTAATCTCCATTAAATTATTTGTACAGTGATATAAAAATTTTCGTATTTTCATGTACTTAACGAGAGTACGTCTATAAAAATAATTGCTGACAAGAGGCTAGATTTTTTTTCAATCATAAAGCGGCCGTGTCGCCATACTCACGCCGTCGTACGTCGCCACGTCGCGTTGCGTCGCCGCCGATGCTATCAATAATGCGACAAATAGAATTACATCGCACAAGCGCACACTCATTTTTACGTAGTGTAACGGAGTGCATCGGCGCGGAGGCGGTCCGCCCAGCCGCACTGCTGTACGTGGTATGGACTAACGATTATTCAATTTTTCATCCATTTTATGAAACCAAATATGATGCGTTGTATACTTATATAATACATGTTATATACATAGCTAAGTATCATAGTTTTAATGGATGTAACGAAAAAATAATAATTTAATATGAAATTACGGTAAATATGATTAAGATATATAAACAACCTGTATCAACCATTTTCCGAGTGCTGTCTGTATATCTTTCTCTCTGTGTGTGTGTGTAACTTTTGAACAGATTAACCGATTGAAACGCAATTTGCGACATTCGAAAGAGTTCTACTGAACTAAGACTCCCTGAAGTTTTTAACTGACTCCACAAGGTAGATTTTTAAAAATCTCAAAAATAAAGTTAGCGAGAAAATATTTTTTCAAAATAATATTTAGACTACTCCACCGATCAATACCAAAATCTAATCAACTCTTTTTCCTAAACAGTTGCTTCGATTTCTGCAAACTGCATAAAAATAGGTTAATTTGTTCAAGAGATATTGTTAGAGTGAATTTTTAAAAAGTATTTATTAGAAGATTTATTAAACTACCTATAAATTACCTATAAATTATTAATTAAAATAAATTGTTCTCTTTGAGAAATTTTCGATTTTTGCGAATTGCATCAAAATCGATCCATTCGTTCGAGGGATACGATAACGAAGAATTAGAAAAAATGTTATTTGGAAACACATGGAAAATACTTAATGGATTGATGGTGAATATTCTTGTCTCCCGTTGAGAAGCTCATTCTGCTTGGAAAACTCCTTCAAATGTCATAAAACAGATTAAAATTGAATAACGTGTTCGACATATTATTTGATGTCTACTTGAAATATTTAAACAATAGCGCTTTTTAACTTCCCACTATGAAAACTGAAAAACTTTTATATATTGGGAAGTTATTGTTCTTAGTCCGATTTTTTAAAATAGAGTTTTCAACAAGCTTTGAGATTATTTTAGAAATCTATTTTGACCATTTTCCGAATAATGTGTGCATATGTTTGTATACGCACGCGTGTGTGTTTATGTGTAACTACTCTACCAATAGATAACAAAATTTGACCATATACCTTTTTTCCCTTTCAAACAACATCGATTGTTGCAAACTGCATTAATTAGTGGGTTTGTTCGATAATAATCGTCAATGAAAAATTCGAAAAGAGGGTTTTTTAAAAATAACATGTAAAATTCTTCAAGGGTTGATATTTGGTACTCGGTCGTCTATTTCTATTACGTACGATGTCACAAAACGGAAAAAAACTCAAACAACGAGTTCGAAAGACAAAAGTATTTAAAAAATAAAGAAAAGGCGTTTTTTTGAGCTCGACTCGAGTCGACAAAAGACTTTTGAGCTCAAAGAGCTCAAAACCTATTTGAACTATATTTTTGAACTCAGATAACTATAAAAACCATTAAAATTGATTTTTTGAGCGTGATGAGCATAATAATCTATTTCAATTTTATTTTGAACGCTTTACTCTTAAAAGTAGTAAAAAGTTTCACGAATGGCCTGCAGGATCAACCGTCTTCCAAATTTTTAAGGTCAAAACTAATAGACAATATTAATAACTCAAGAAGTTCAAAGACACATAGATGAATATCATAGCGATAAGTTTTAGGGATGGCTTGCAGGGTCAATTTTTTCCAAATTTTTTTCTACTGCCTCATACGACTTCCGAATAAACCAAACGATAAACGAAAAGATTGCTTAGCATCAGAATAATCATCAATATTAATATTGTAAATGTTAAGGTCTTTGTCTGTAATTAGGTTAGCCTGAATCTCTGTACCGACTTTGATGAAATTTGACACAAAGATAATCTGATACCAAAAAACGAACATAGGTTGTTTATTCATTTGTGTCTCTGTTTGTTCATTTGTATGATTTTTCGTAGTTCAACAATAGTTCAGATTCAGCTTGAAATGGATTTTGTTGTATTAATAAAACACATTATTCTGTAATATATAAAATAACTTCTGCATGTTTATCTTTTAGTCTGTCTGTATGTCTACTTATAACTTGACAATGAGAACCGACTTCAATGCAAATTATAAAAGAGATAGAAATCATGGTCACATAAAATACATCTCCCTGTTTATTTTATTTGATATTTATCTGTATATTGCCTTATAATAAGAAAATTTAAATTAATTAATATTATTTAATTTTGTTAGGCATGGTTATTATTTGCTTTACTTAAAGAAGGAGTCGTTTTTGAGTGGTCGATATGAGTTAATAGGGCCCTCCTTATTAAAATAGTCACAATGAAGGAAAAATACGGTTTTTACATTGTGCCTTTTGACAGTAATATTATATTATCTTATTGTAATATTATAAATGTGATATTTTGTTTTGCGTTGATAGCGAAATTGGAAAAGAGAGGCCACACTATTAGAATTGAGAACATGACCAAATCGGAACTTAAATTGAAAACAGACTCGGAATTGGTATCATTGATAGTGAAATTACTATATATAGAAATGTGAAATTAATTATATGTCGAGGCGGTCGGAGCCGAGAGCAAAAGTTTGTAGGACCCCTAACTTTCAATACGAAATATCGAGAGCGTAATTTTTAATTAGTCAATAAAATCTCGAAGAAACGATTGAATATTGAACTCTTTAAAAAAAAAAAGGTTTACATTGTCTTCCGTCGACGATGCTTTTAAATATTGAAACTCGTGGAGTGATTCGCGTTTTCCACTGGAAAGTTGGAAGCGAAAGTTTTCGTAATCAGAAAAAAAAAGGAGAAGTTCTGTCGGACCGCTTTCCCTTCTTCTTTGTTAAAAGTATATCTAAATTCATCGAATAGAAAAGTTTTAATAGGTGCTGAGTTAGCGTGGGCAAACATTGTCAGTCGGCTTACTTTCCACAACAATTTCAATCCATCGCAGAACTTTAATCGAATATTGTTCTCTCTTTATTCTAAATATTAAATTCTTCGCGTCTTACCTTTCTCAAAAATTTTTGATTATCACACGCGTCTCTGCTTTTGTTATGGTCGCGGTGTGTCTTGCTTGTAGATTATGATAGGTTTCTTTGTGAAATCCACATAATATCGGCTTGAATCTCGTTTAATAAAGATATTTGTTATCATGATACCTGCATGCTATCACTAACACGGGGACTACCTCTGCGTCAGTAAAAACATAGTTAGATGGAAATTGAGTGAACCATCAACACTTGTTACATCATCAAATTGAATTTACAAGAATATTCTGAATCTTAAAACTGTGTTCGCCACGTCCCGGACAAACGCTCTGACACCAGGTTATCATATTTTAATTATCCTTAATAACACGCTAAAAGACTTGAAAGTTTATTAGTATGCTTGTATAGCTTTTATGCCGTAACGATCGAACTTCCTACATAATTTTACACTCATAATATATACGTTTTCGAAGCAGGTTTTATGATACATTTTCCGATACATGTCGTGGTTGTTAAGTAAAGGACCACTGCTCCGCCTGCGTAGATAAAGATAGAATTTGTTTATTTTTTATATCAAGGTCGGGTGCCTGTCTTTGACATGTACACTGAAATCACAAAAAGTAGATAGGATAAGAATAATTTCGATCTTTAAATACCTACATATACTAAAATTAATGGCAATCGGGTGAACTATGCAGAAGCTGATACGCTGCTGAGTATGAAATGGCGAGTTACAACAAACTGGACTATATAAAAGTGTGAGCAAAGTCGAGTCGGAGTTCGTTATGGGAACGGCTGTTTGATGACGCAAGACATGATCCACGAACTCACTCTATTTTTAATCTAGCTAAGTTTCAGAAAAAAAATAGAGTTCAACAGCTAAGTAATATCTGATATGTGTTTCAAAACGCTTAAAGCGTTTTCATATCGTACAGACATTAAAGCGCTGGAAGACAATAAAAAACTAATATTCAAGTAGAGCATCTACCGCCGTCGCGTGAACACATTGTTTTTTTTTCTCCGAGCCGTTCAATAAGACATATCGTAAAGAGCTTAGAGAGTCGATTACGTGAAAACTTTTTTAAGATGGCTACGAAATTCGGCGCGTGACTTTGATTAAGCCCGCTCGACGATTTTTTCATACAAGACCTCTCCCCGTATGCTCGCTTCAGAGGGGAGAAATCGATGAGGGATCGCCAGGGCGTGCGCGGCGCGCACGTGCGCCGGGGGCACTCCCGAGACTGATCCCTCCTTCTGCTTAGATTAAATTTGTTCCTATAAAAATTCGTCCTTCACTCGATAACGCCTAAAATGTGCAGATGTCGCCGGGCAGTGTATGAGCGCGATAGGGTCGCGGGCGCGGCGCGTGGCGCGCCTACTGAGCACCGCGCCCCGCCGCCGCTCGGCGCTGCTTTTATTTCTAGGGTGAGATTTGAGTTGCTTACACATTCTTCTATATCGGTACGAGATCTATTTCTTCTCTCGATGATACAATACTAATCGTAATGTAATTACAAAATCTAGTATTTTGGACAGCAAACGTTAAAAATGTTGTTTTAATCCATGGTGAGATATTAAAACATTGCATACTGGGAAGCATGTTAGAAAAATTCAAGACCATTATTGCAGTGTAATAAGAATAATGTATATTACCCTTTATTATTAATTTATATTCAAATTTATTACATATACGCCATCACACAGCCCACTTTTTCTACGTCGAACATTATTTGAAATAGAAAGCGATTTTATTAAATAATACTGTTTGCAATTAACATTAAATTTTATATGGTTACATGAAATCGAAAATTAACGTAATTAATTTATTTAATTTAGAGAAGTTTAAGACGAGAGTTCACTGGAACTGCTAAAGAAAGACTTAACAGAAATTCCCCCAATGTGAAGTTCATTATTCTCTATGAACTTTGTTACAATACACTTTAAGACCTATTTTACAACAATAGGCTTTTAAATAACTTGAAATAATAATTACAGAATTTAACATAAAGTATTTTTAATAATGACGTTGTTTATTGATATATTAAAGTGTAAACGCTTTGATATAACAGCTTATAAAACCGATTTCTCTTGAACAGAATTTTAAAAATCCCAAGTAAACTTGAATGGAGATGTACGACGAACATTAGAGACTGCGTATTTAATATTATTGTTAGAAAATTTGACAATTTCAAAAAAAGTCAGGGTAGTTATGATTTTAATCTAATTTATCAAGTTCAAGTTTCCATGAAGCGACGAAATAAGTACGTATTGTACGTATATATTGTCCGTGTCGGGATAAATGTACGATTGTACATATTAATTTATAGATTTACCGATTTAAATCATCCTCCCGTCTTTCGATTCAATCGAATATAAAAAAATAAACTTCTTTCTATAAGTTCGAAGCTAATGGATTGATCGAATAAAAAATCTGCGCAGTTATAAAGTTCCATAGATCGTGTGGATGGAACTAATATTATCATAATTGTTTGACTCGTTCGAGGTGAATAATACTGAAAAGAATTTTAATTTTGTTTAGACCGAATAATTAAAAAGTTAGCAAATAATTAAAAAGATAGCAAATTAAATATCTTTGGCCTTACAGAACTTTAAAAATGTTGGGAAATTAGAGGGTTGGCTGGCCTGTTCTCGGTTTTCCAGATTTATTTGAATTTGCTTTTGTATTGGAGAGAAATTTGAAAAACAGTAATTTTTGCGTGCCGTAGGAATTTAGTAATTGTAGCAAATCTTGTTTAAATGGTATAAAATATAACAAAAGTGTAATGATACAAGGAGGCATTGCGATAACAAAACTTCCACGGCACTATTTGACTACGTAACATCAAAAACTATGAATTTCAACACTATATTATCGTTTTTCACTTCACTTTTATATAACTAGGTTATAAATAGTATCTAATGATATTTTTATTATGGAATGTAATTTTTTTTCTTATATGTTAATTCACGTAGTATTTAACGATAATGTTGACTCCGTATCGCAGGATAGACTCGGAGTGATTAACTCGCATGTAACTTAATAGTAAGTGTAATTGCATGAAAAGAAAAATGAATTAAGTGATATGGAGGCAAACAGAGCTAGCCTATTAAAACGAAAATGTGGAATGTATAAGATGATGGGTGATATAACGAAACATTTACAGCTCGTCAATCATATAAAGGGAATAAATGTAGTGTGACTAAAATCTCTTGATTATGTATAGTGTCCATAAATAAATACAGGGCAAGGTTATAATATGCTGGAAACGGACAGTTCAATTATTAATTGGGAGCGATGAGTGCAAAATCCTCGGGTAGGTAGAACCGACTGGCCTGAAAGCTCGGAAGGCTTGCCGAAAGGGAGGTGGAGGCTTCATCCTTTGGTGTATTTCAACCTTCTAATTGGCAGCACTCCAGCGCCTTCACCCTGTTCGGCGCTTCGTTCAGCTAATAGTGTTTGTGAAGAAAGGGGTGCGTCCAAAAAGATTAGACCGAGATATTAAATCCTAACGAACGCTTCTTCGCATTTTCTTGCATTACCAAAATTTGAATTTCTTCTTGTTGATTTTATTTTTCTTGCTTTCTGTCTGGCATATTTTGTGTTATTTTCTAAAGTTCGGCGGATGAGAAAAAGTTTCAAGGAAGAAAACATTGAAATCGTTTATAAAAAGGTTGAATTTCTTACATACAGACAAAGTTGGTAAGTAGGTATGAAACATGGATAAGAAATGTATTATAATAAAACATGGATGTAATAAATAAATAAAATATATTTACGTACAACGTCACAGTGATTAACTAGTTTCATAACTTATTCTCAAAAGGTTATTATGCAATGATTTTCGTGTTTCTATACATATATAAGCAAATTACCACTGACTGGCTGACTGACTTATCACGAGATCTCCAAAACTATAGGTCCGATTGACTTAAACTTTGACATAGCTACTCTTTTCGGGACGTAGACTTTCACCAAGGACAGATTTTACGAAAATCCTATCCAAAAAAAAATCTACTCGGGCGAAGCCACGTACTAAAGCTAGTCCAATATATATAGGATACACACTTCATAAATATATAAAATACACTAGATAATGGGGTAGTAAGTTTTCATTTATAGCTGTTTTTTAGAGGAAAACAAGCATGCGAGCCAGTAGAGAATAGCCACAGGACACTCGCAGTCCTAAAGGAATCACCAATGCGTTTTCGGCTATTTGGGTTGAAATAAGATATGTAATGGAGAAAAGATTGATGAAAGGAGAGTAGTGATGGAAGGGAAGTGAGTCACTGGCAATCTAACTCACTGGAAGAAATGCAACATCGGTAGCTGTTTGTTACTCCACGTCAATATTGTGTGGTATCTCACCTCTGGATACAGCCCAACATACTGCTACCAAGTTGACAACGGCATGGCCCTACCACTTTATACTCAAGTAACTATAAAATTTTATTATGCAGTAATTGTGCCATCTTCGGCTATGATGTCACAACATTACAAAAGAAAATAAAGAATTAATATTTCCATAGCATAGGGTTTTTCATATTTTTCAATTTCGTTTTTTTTAAATAAGGGATATTATTTAATATAATGTATATGTTTTCATTTTTTCTCAAAATTAAAAAATATATTAACTGGATCAACCAGATGTGTTTCGACAACAATGTTTAGAAGACATGAAATCGGTACTAATAGAATAAAGAGGAAAAGTTTGTTTTTTTCAACGGGCATAAAAAACCTTTTTGTATTAAATAGCCCATTTGAATGTTATGAGTCATACAACATCACTCTTTTTTATCATAACCAGTTAAAACCTCATCATAAACGTCAACTAATCTGCATAGCTGTAGGTAACACGAACGCCGTACGTTGTGGTGACACTGGCGGCTAGGAGTGAACGCGAAGAGGTCGCATGTTAAGAAACGAAAGTTACCGAGCAGCGCCGAATTTGACTTCTCGGGTATTTGAATTAACGACCCGAACAGGAGCAGACGCGTGAGGACAGACGTCGCTGTCAGTTGTGCTGCGTTTTCTGAGTTAAGCGTTGTAGATTCTTTTTTTTTGCAGTTTTGTCCTTTTTTTTCCTATTTCTGCTTATTAATACTTTACGGTTTCATATTTAGACATTTTTGTAACTAGCTACCAATGGTTTCGTTATTGCGGTGATAAATTTCGTTATAATGAAAAGCCAAATAAATTCAACAGAAGGTTGCAAGAAACCTCAGCATCAAATCATAAACAATTGATTCTGCATTTTGTCATGAACAGATATCAAGTAGACAAATATATAGACTGAGCTACATACATATTTACAATATTAAAAAGAATGGACCTTATTATCTAATCTTGATGAAGTCCGTTATTGAAAATACGAAAATAGATATTACAAGTCCCATAAGGCTTGGTTTTATTGCGATATAATTTCTAATTCCCAGGGAAACGAAATCTTATCGGACGAAGTCGTGAACGGCCACTAGTTATACAATAAACTCGTTATTAATAGAAATTTTTCAGTGTTCTCCATTTTATATGGGCTTCGTTTATTTTCGACACGGAATACAATATAAATAATAATTAAATTGCCGAGATTCCCTAAACAATTTCCGTAATATTCACAAAATATTTCACGTTTATTTGGTTCATCTTTACAAATTTTCATAAGGTTTCCGTAAGAAAGTTCATTGATTTTTTTATAACGTAAACGCGTATTTGGAAAATAAAAAACATAAAATGGAATGGAAATAGGCTGAATAGAAAAGAAATTAAAGAATAAGAAAGAAAAACACGAACAGTTATGTTTTGAGGATATACCTAAAGCCGAAACTGTTTTTACTTTTTTAACCATGCACATATATGTCATGACAAACAAACATTTGTTTCGAGTTTAGGTGAAAATCACTTTTAGTATGTTACAATTTTTTAATATATCAAAAATTGCCCATTTTTAGAGCCTTTTCCACCATCTATCTTTTTTTTAAATTCCATTTCATCAAAAGTCACTTTTAAAATAAATTTTATTTTTCACATTCTCTTTTAACGATTATTCGAGTTGAAACTCATTAAAAGGAAGACATGAAACGCATTTTTTTTTAAAGTGAATTTTTGATAAATGTTAGTATAAAAGAAGATCTTAGAAAAGGCTTTTACTGATAGTATTATGGTGAAATAACTACACATGAAACCAAAAACTTGAAGCAACAATTTAATGGAAAACATATATGTTCTTCGGGATTTAAAAAGCAAATATGTTATGGAATTGCAATAAATTCATGTTTTCAAATTTTATTCCGAAAATCAGCATTTTTTTTTTTCGACAAAAATGAAAATAAAATTCTAAGGTTATCATGAAAACAGATTGTTATTGATAAAGCGTTCAAAATAGATTGTTGCTATGCGCTCTAGAATCACTATCTAGTCGGTCCCGCGACCGTTTTACGCTTGCTGCTTGAAGCATACGAGTCGCCGACGAGAGGGTTTGTGCAGCCGTGTAACGCGCGCTTGATCGTTATCACTAGCGACTATTCCACGAATCGCTCCAAGTGCTATATGACTTGTTGCAATACTTATCGTTGTATTTAATTATTAATAATACTTTCCTCTTGAATCACGTCACATGTTTCGTGCGAACGTTTTGATATTGCAAGTCTTTGCATGATATTGATATATCAAAAATCTGTTACGGATTAAGTTGATGCCATTTTAAATAAAGAAGAGCAAGATTAGCATATTAGTTCTTTTACATAACTAAAGGGCTGGGAATGAACCACAAAACAGTTTTGACCTATTTGAAAAAAGCTGAATATACAAAAAAGCTCAACACTTGGATCCAACATGAGTTCATTGGAGGAATTCTAACGAATTGTGTACTCATTTGCGATTCTCTATTGAAACGTAATGAAAGTGAATCTTTTTTATATAGATTAATCGATTGTGATTAAAATAGATGACCTACGACAAGGACGTGTAAAAAAAATCATGGTCAAAGGCAAGCAAACGCCACAGACTATAGCAAAACCCGGATTAACCTGCAATAAATTGATACTATATAGAAGGTCATTGTGACCTTTTACTGCCGGGCAAATCAAAACCGTCAATCGGATCCCTACTGCCATTATCTAATGAGACTCAAGCAGGAAATACAGAAAAGACGGCCGGAATTGATCAACATAAAGGTTGTGATTTTTCACATTTATAACGCCAGACCACACACATCTCAGCCAGTCTGAAAATATCGAAAGAATTTGGTTGAGAAGTGTTAATGCATCCACCCTGACTTTGTACCTTCAGATTTTTACCTGTTTCGGTCTCTTCAGAATTGACTAGGTAGTGTTAGGTTAACATCAAGGGTAGACTATCAAAACTAATTGTTGCAATTCCAGATCAGAAGTCCCTACATTTCTACATGAATGGAAATATATCACTACCTAGACAATGGAAATATATAAAACATGATGAAAAATTATTTTGAAATTGCATATAAAATACAAAAAAAAACGTTTTCTCCAATCTAATATATACAAATCTACAAATATTTTTGTCGCAAATCCTTTCATAATTATGGCCAATTTAGTATCGTATTTCTGTAAGCTGTTGAAACTTGAAAACATCCGAACTCAAACACTGTATAAAAAGCCCTTACGGTTCTATCTTGAGTTTAATCAAATTGAGTTCAATGCCCATCTTATTTCTATAACTAAAATCAAAGAGTGAGTTTTAACATTTTCATTTTTCGAGCGTACTATTCAGATAAGATAGCATATCCTCTGCGACAAGGTTTAAAGTGTTACCACACGTGTTGTAGATAACGTACAGAGACTATTTAAAATTATGATCTCAATATAAAGCTTTTATCTTTGTAACGTAGACAAAGAATAAGTTCATTTACCATAAACATAGATCTCGACCGACGCTCGTTTTTAATCCAATTCTCAATTCTGATCTTGATTCAGGTTTTAGTTTTGAGATTTCCTTCACAATACTAGTCTTACTTTTGTTTCCGTTATCGTTTGCATGCTTAATTGCCGCCTTGATTCTTAAACCAATATTAATAGATCGTTTTATTTATTTTTAATCAGAGTAAATAAAACGAACTACGTTTTTTCATGGCATAAACTACATTGTCAAAAAAAATTCACACCAACATTACGTCCGGTTGACACATATAATATAAGTGACGCAATTCAGTGATCGAAAAGAAACTCAGTTTCATCTTCACATCTTATATCATAAATTAAAATGATATATGAACGACAGGACAATCGAATGTAAGAGCTATTGTCACCTAAAATTATATATATTTTATTTATTAAATTATACATATATATATATATATAGCTCATTATTTAAGATAGCGTAAATATAAATGTTGACCATCACTTATAGATCAAATATTATATTTTGAAAATGACCTCAGCATGCGTATGATTTTGTATCACCGTTGCCATATTTTAGAAGATGAAACAGAAACTGCTCGTCCTTCCTGAAGAATAACTGAGTTGTAATTCCGTTGTCTGCATTCATATTTAGTTTTTGTCTCGGAGCAACTCTTTGTAAACAGCGAAGAATTCGGAATAAATAGAATTCTTTAGGTTGATTTACGATAATAGGGGAAGTGTAGCACATTTGGAGCGTATGAAAACATTGGTTTAATTTTAAAAATATGAAATAGGTTCTTAAGTTCTGGGGTATGCCAACAGGTATAATTAATTTATTGCTACATCGATCATGTAAATCTGATAAAAATTCAGGATCGGCCTACTTCCAAAATTGAGGAGGGGAGTATCGCGAATTGCTTTCACATTTTTTATGCCTTTATTTCGAATACATATAGTTACGTTGATTTAATAAAGTTTTATTTAGTAACATATACAATTTTAATTACTACTTTATTACGTAGAACAGAATTTTAATTGACAGGTCATTCATTGCATTTTCAATGAGCAACATGACATGAAAATCAATAGAATTATTGTTAAGTTCGTTTTACTTGCCAGGGTTTCTTTAGATACCTTTATAAACAACAGTTTTTAAATTAATCCAACTGACGATAACATTTCAGTTTGCAGCGATCGAAAACATATTTATAAACGAGTCTCAATATATATGTTCCAGGTGTGATATGTCATTTTTTATCTAGTGTATGAAAAAAAATAAATGCTACCGAAAGAGCATCGATCGATACCGCTACTGCGTTGGTTTCTCAATTCCAAGACGTTGAGCTTGCTACAAATGACTTTCTGTTTGTCGGACGTAACGCAATAACTTACAGGAGTTTTGAGTTATTCTATTTTGAAATAGATATAAGTCTTCGTATAATATGTAATATAATTAAATATAAAAATAAACAAATATGATTTAAAAAAACATTTATTTAATTTTTTTATCGTCTCTAAGACCTATCTCTATGGCTCAGAGATTAAAAGCAAAGACTTCTAACCAGAAGGTACCGAAATCGATGCTCACCGCGAGCGATTTAATCGAAGACTTTGACTCGAATTAATTTAAATCATTCTCTCCGTACCCCAGGAGGCCATTGCTGTTTTTTAATTAAAAATTTTGTTAAGTCCGTGAAGCTGCACAATTATACAACTTTTTAAACCAATAATATATGTCATATTCGTATGTATAAAATGAGTTTATTATAAGATTGAAAACTCCCTCTTTAGGAACCAATAATAATCATAAAGAAATTACCTCAATGACATTATCTGGCATGGAAAATATATGTTACATAATAATAGGAAGTCATTTTTATCACAACGTTGAAAAACGAAATTAGAGCCGTACCGCGCGCAGCTGTCGCCACACTTGCTTAGTTGACTAGCGTCTTTTATAAAAAGAAAGGAGTCACTGTGAATTGAATGGAGGGAGAACAACGCTTTTTCTTTACGTGACGATTTCTGATAACTAACACATTCCTCAAGCTGCATTGAGGAACTACGTTCCAAAAATAAAAATGTGGAACAATATCTCTCACAAGTGGAATGGTTAAAGGGTACGTAACAACCAGGCTTAAGATGCCATAATTGATTATCAATTACCCAATTTAAATTAACTTATAGAAGCCATCTATTCTTTATTTTGCTACACATATCTTGTGCTACTTTATCATTGTGGCATGTTGAACATACAGCGTATACCTTTTAGGTGCATTTATTTTTTTTCTACGAATAACTCAATGCAAGGGACTCATTTTCTGCACGTGCAATCGTTCTTATCGCTAGGTCACTGTCAAAGATCGTGCGACACGTTTAATGTATGCACAAAGATATGCAATACGGAGCCATAACCGAGCGGAACCGCCGTTGGCAGGGGCAGACGTAAATAAAATTGACGCCGTGACTCGGTTTATTATTTTGATCCGCCGCCCGGCGCCATTACGCCGCTTGTAGCCGGTGCCGGGGGCGGGCGCCGGCTCGTACGTACGAAATTTTCTTAGAAAAACAATAAATTTTCAGCGGGTTACGCTCGAGTGAGTTTCGGTGTCGGTTGAGCGCAAGCACGCCCGCCGTAATATATTGAATTTGAAACGAACAAACTTTTGTGTCCTCAAACCCGAAGTGTAAAAGATTTACCCCCGAATGTTCTACGATGTATTTTTTCGCGATTATAACTGCCCGATTGAATTGTAATTTCTAAAGATAGCATCATGAGAGATACGTGTATATAGGCATACTAGATATTTTAAGATCGAATTTCAACAACCGATGTGAAAAATTAATAGGCCTTTAAAGTATTTTGTATGAAAAAAACGTTTTAAGCTTAAATTTCAAGCCTATTTATTGTTAAAATTGGTGGGTGAAATCGGATTTAAAAGTTTGACGAGCATTAGTTACATTTATTTGCTTAACTTATTTTTTCGAAATCGTATTTTTACCAAACATTTATTTATCGTAAAAGTTACTTTCACTACGATTTTATTAGTCGCCTAGTAGCATTTACTAACGACTGTATGTTCTTATTGATTTGTATTCCAATAATGATCATGGTATTGAAGGTAGGTAAAATTCAATTTCTTTTCCAAATCCGTTCGTTTCACATTTATTTTGTAGTTTCATTTCATACACACTGATAGCAAATTGTCACTTAAATACTACTAAAAACATGTTCATATATTTTAAGCGTTCTCGATAATCTTTCGAAGATTTTTCATTATTATTTCGATGTCCAATTCACGTTATTTATTTATGACTCTATTGTAATGTAATTACAATTACGTTAAGAATACATTTTTAATCTAATAAAACACATTTAAAACAATAAGATACACAGACAACATCCTTGTAGAGCACTCGTACAGAACGCCAACAAACACGCGCCGACGGATTAACGAGTGACGGCGCCGGCGTCAGATATACTTCATAAAAGGGAATCTTCACTCACACTAATGCACGGAAAATCTCAATAACGCGCCCGCTACGAGGATACGACACGGACATTCAATACTCCCGCGCCGATATTGATCGTCGAACGCTTACTAAGACCGTATTCTCCCCATTAATCCCAAAAAAAATATTGTCGAAAAGGTGCGAGCTCTCCTGACTTAATCCCCGACGATTTGCGAAGACGGAAAAGGGTTCCGGCCGGGGTGCTCCCGCGCGCCGGCCCGCCGCGGACCCTTATCGCCCCTCCGCGCCCTTTTTATTTTCTTCATATACGTAGCCGTTCACTGTGGCCGATATGGAACCGCGCCCGATGTTATCACGTGAAGTCGGGTTATTAATATTGTTTTTATTTGTCAAATATTGACCATCCGATGCCGTTTTCGAATTTCATTGTCAATTTTATAAATCAAATTTATTTATGAGTAATATTGACAGTTCCATTAATTAGAAGACAACGTAAATTTTGTTCGATGCGGTGTAAGTCGCCGGTGAGACTCATATGATTATAAAGTCGTGTCAAATTTATCTTAAGTATATAAATAGAGGATAAGAGGGTTTTTTCTAATATTATCATCTTTTCCGTTTTTGCTCTTATGTTCAGATCTAAACTAATTTTATTACATGTATCTAGAAATTATAATATCAAAAGTTACCACGCAGGTTACTATCATCTTTATACACGTTCCATTTTCACTTTCAAGATAAATTTATCCCAAAATCTTAATTTCTTGAACGAAGAAAATATTTAGGACTAGTAAGCGAGACAAAGCAGTGGTAAATACTGTATTTTTTTTGTTTACTGCAACTTACTGTTGCAACAAGCTCGATAATGATCGTTGAGCATTCTCACTTCTTATTTATATATACATTTACACCTGTTTTCAGAATAGGCATGTCTATGCCTAAGCCTATGCCAGTATAATCAAAGATCGTACCAGATGGAAATCTATAGTCTTACAGATTTCCATCTGGTACGATCTTTGATTACACTGACATCTATCGATTACATTGTTCTGCATGCTCGTTGGTTTTTTTGTCCTAATTCGTTTGATGCATATTATTTATACAACAATATTCTGTTACGTAACTAAATATTGTAAAGGTGTTTCAGACACAACAATTTCAAATATTATTTATCTGTTTTCGAACAGAACTGTACAACCACGTAATTAACCATAAAATAAAACGGCACTACCACATATCTATAATATTCAACAATGACTTAATCAACCACTGGACAGAATTTTGGGACTCCTGCAGCGTCCACTGTTGGATATGAACTGTAACCTTCAATCACGATAATGCTAGCTCTTATTAGGTTAACATTAGGCACTAGCTTTTTGATGCCACACTCCAAAAGTAACAGTCCTTGTAATTTTATTTCATCTTTAGAGAATTAGATCTTAAGTTGTTTGCGTTGATCTTCTAAAAAAGTATCACTTTTTATCGATTTGTCAGTTCTTGTTCTAAATAATAGATGGCTAGTGACAAATAAAAAAAAAATTCGTTTTATTTATTATTATCGATTGGCTAAATTTAAAATAGCATGTGCCATTGATTAAGCCAATACTATTTTAAACTTAATGTATTCACATAATCTATTTACCTTGTTACTTTTGACGTGACAACGTCTTAAATTAGGTTGCGGCTGGGAGTCACTTATGAAAAAGTGTAACGCTCGGTAACGTTACGATGAGTCACCGAACGAGAGGCCCGCCGAATGCCTTGCGTCTCTCTCCCACTCAACTATGATCGGTCTGCCGCGCGCAGCACTAGAATATGTTGCATAGCGCAAATGTATTGCAAGTTATTGTATGTATATTGTATATAAATACGTATGTATGTGTAAAGGTAAAAATAAAATTTTGTTAATATGAAATTCAGTGCGAGATTCTTTGTATAAATTAATGTTTTAAATATAATTCTTTGTATAAATAAATGTTTTAAATTGTTACTATTATTTCATCCTTCTTCCTACTATACGAATGAATATTCACATTAAAATGATTTTACCACTCAAAGTCGTTGTCACGTAAAACTTTCGCCCGTATACCGACTTTACAGGCAACCAATTTTTTTTTATTCTGAATGTACTCTCAGTAAATTAAACAACTCATTTATTTAAATAAATTTATCTTATTTAATAATTTATGCTTTTGTTCTACCTAGTAATTTAATACCCATATTTAAGTATACAGCTGAAACTAGAAGAAAACAATGACTGCCTGAAACTCTCCCACGAATAAGTACAACTGTCACTTGGACGTTTCTTGGCATAAAAATCCATAGCTAGAAATTTTTTTCCTCGCATAAAAAGTATGGAATGTTTTTTTAGTCGGAGAAAGAACATTTTTTTACAGTAGAAAAATTGCAACACCACTAGAGAAATTTTCTCTTGTTTTTACTTTATACAAGTATTTCACTTCAAAAAGCTGAATTTTTGTGTTTAAAAAAAAAAGAGTTTTTCTTTATATATTCTCAATACCATAAATATTTACTTGATACTAAAGTATATTGCCAACATTATTACATTTATGTAGAGGAATTTATTTTTCACAATAAATGGAATTCAATAGAAGAATTTTGTGTCTCATATTTTGCATTCCTCGCATGTAATTAAGAAATCACTATTTTGAAATTACCTAATTTATTTTAGAATATAACAAAACTCATATACAACACATAGGAATGGCTATACATCAAATATTCTTCATTATAGAACAAATATTATTCATTATAGAACAAATGGCGGTCACCGAGAACACTGAATAAAACACCTTTCTATAGGCTACTTATCTTAAGTAATTAGTCAGGGAAAAGATAGGAGGCGAAGTGTTTCTGGTGAACTTAGCGCAACATCAATCCGACCTTAGCACCTTTTAATCTCTCTTGATGTATAACCATTTGTATAATTACTGATAATGAATTATTCTCAGTTCATTTCACTCAACCCTCTTGGAATTCCCGTCTATTCTTTCCGTGCTCGGTTCTTGGTGATCTGGCCCATTAATTACTCGCCCATCCTATTATAATTAATGATCTGAGTTAGGTAAGACTAGTGAGGAAATTTCGCTTCATATTTTTTCGTTGAAACTAGGTGTAATTAGAAATGTCTGTTAACAGATATTTGTAATGTGATCGGTGGAAAAGCTTTATTTGTTATTTTCTCAAAAATGGATAAACCGAGAACTGTTCATATCAGTTACTAAACGTAACTTAAACCACCTCATTATAATGTAAATAATACGAGGAACGATAAAAACATATTACAATGTATACACTATTAATGTTAATATTAATATAAATCGAATTTGTGGCTTTGTTAAACAAAAAAAAATAAGTCAACACTTTGCGAAATTATCTGAACTCTTTCGAAATAAAACATGTTAACATCATACTCTAGGAGAGTATTCCAAGGAATTCCTTTATTATTAAGATTTATGAAAACCGATTAACGGTCCAAATTCGCCCACCTACTCATTATAATAAAATTATGCCCGTGACGTGATACCGCAAGTCAACTTACCGGGAAGTATTTAATCTACAGCTGTCGTCGGCACGCGGCGTCGCGCCGTGGCCGAAATTAATGCCACCCAAAGTCGGCAAAAGTCAATTACGGTTTATTAAAACCGTCTTCATTTATATCAATTTGACGCAAACCGTTACAAATACTGGTAATGTTCTGTCATTTCATCCGAGAGCGCGGCGGGCGGGCCCACGCAAGCGCCGCGCCGCGCCCGCCGCCGTAGAGAGAGCGCGCGCTCTCCGCGCCACCAGTCCGTAGCGGCGAGCGCCGCGCGTAGCCCGTAGCCGCCCGCGCCGGCCGCGCCGCCCCGCCGCGCGCCCCGCGCGCCGATGAATACTTAACGGGCCGAACGCGGCCGAACCGCGCCGACCGCGGCGCCGCACGCACGTCGCCGTTGATCCGGCACGCGGCCGCCTCGCCACGTGTTACGGACGGCGCTCACGAGTTACAACTTGTTGAGAAGCATGGCCCGCGGCGCGGTGTCCGCGTGGGGCCCGGCGCTGCTGCTGCTGCTGACCGGTGCGACGCTAGCGGATGGTAAGTGCATCTGTGTATATTCTTATAAATGATGTATTGATTTGTTCATGTAAAAATAAATATTTTTTTAATATTTTTAACACAAACCAAAATTTTCCGAAAACGTAGAAAATGTTTTGAACAAAAACTTCAACTATTAGTAAACATAAACTTTATACATGCTGTAAAAAAAAAACAGAATGCAACTTGCAAATGAAAAAAAAAACAACTTAATAACCAGTAAATAAGAAATTTCGAAATAGTTAAAATTTTGTATTTTAAAATAACCATTTACATTTTGAAGACTTGGTTTTATAGTAAAGTATAATAAATTTGAGAATGCCAATAAATAATTAAAGTATAAAACATAAACATTCTTTATTGGAAATAGTTGTACCTAACACTGGCAAAATAATTGGAAAACAGTAGAATTTCTTTCAAACATTTTAGAATGTTTTAATTTCTATTATTAAATAGAATTTTTATCAATGTCATATATTCACATACTTAAAAAAAAATTTTCCACGATAAATCGAATTTTCATTCTTTGTTCGAACGTGAATAGAACTAAGAAATCACGTTTAACATTTTTCTGTACAGTATGCAAAAGACTTTATAATGTAATAGCTTACATCGATATCCATCTTGCATACCTCTGATTTTTCGTGATCTATACTCACAGCCGATTTCAGAAAATTCAAAGAAATAAAAGCAGTTTTTTTTTCTTTGGTTACTATCAAAAATTATGTATTATGAAAAAGATAAAAATAGATTTATCTTATTTGTAAATTCTAATTTTATATCCTTTATTCATTTTCTGGTCCAATCCGTTGTATTGTGTTTAAATTTTGTAAAACGTTCCAACTTATTGAAAATGGACTGGTCTAATAAGATTAAGTTGAAGTTATTGAATAATTTACTCATTGGTAGATCTATCTTTTCTATCGGACATGTTACCTATTTCAAAATTAATTTTAGCCATAAACTTTCAATGCAAAAAATCGAATCCTTTTGGGATCTTCCTTTTCAATCCTCTAATTAATTGGCAATGGTAAATTGTAGAGAAAAATGAAATTCAGGTTTTGCAAATCTCGAGCCAACGTGTACTACGTACAGGGCATCGGCTTGTAGGGTACGTCAAGAATTGTTAAAATATAAACATGTGTTGTATGTTTATATCAACATTTTAAAATTATCCGTGATGTTACTCTTTAACTAAATGTAAACACAGTGTATTTTAGAGAAAGAATATCGGCAAACTAATAAAAAATCAAGCACATTTACATTAAACGTTTAATTATTTAATCAAATAACCTTTTACGGAGTCACTTTTTTTGACTTGCTTTTAATCTACCTTTCGTGTTCACTACGATGAGGTTCAAATGATTCCATGAGAAACGTCGACAAAAATTACAACACACGGGCGAAGTAAGGGCAAGTCACCCACAAGAACGGACAAAACTAGTCCTAAATACTAGTCCTCAGTTACTAAATACGTATCTATCGATTACATGTGTAACACCTTTTATTTCAAAATAAAATTTTGATCTGAATTTGTATTTACAAATTTCGTGGTTTATATCAATTAAATAAATAGTGTCAATTTCTTCATTATATATATATCTTTTCTAGTTGTACTACGCACACAGTATATTTAAGTTTGCGTACGCCTAGTACGTACGTCTCGTTAATAGTAATTATTGTTATCCTTATTCACATTTATATCATTAATTTAAGATACTTCAACTCTTTTGTGCCCGCAGCGCTGCCTGTGTTAGCTTATGAATAGGCTATTTTGATTTGTGTGACAGTAACGCGCTATCGGTCGCACATGACTGACTGTGTATTTGACTGTATTCATTGCGACTCACACGCAGCCACTGTATGTATATGCAAGCTTTACAAACACATGGCGCCGCGCACACAAATGAGTTGAGATATCTCATATTTATAACTTAATAACAACATATGACTCGAACTTGAACGAAGTCTTTTCATATTCTTAAATGAATATTCAAAACTTGTAATCGACTTACAAATATAGAGTCGACTCTTTGTACGATAGATTTAAAAGTCAATCAACTTTAAATTTTTATTGCACCACCTAAAGTTTTTAAAATGCACGAAAATGTTATTAATATTCCACATTATTATGTTTAGATGTTGCTTACTTCGTGAAATAGTTTTCAAACCACAGATTACTCTTGATGTCTTTCTGAAAGATGTCCTCATGCTGTGTGTACAAATGAACTCCATTTTCTAAACCTGAAAACGACCAAATTGTATGAATGCCAATGAGCCTCGGGTAAGGAGTAAGTAAAAGACTCTACCATTCAAAACACAATAATTACCTCCCAAGGCGAATGTAAAACCAAAGCATGTACATCGTACATATATAATTTTATTTAAGAAACGTGTGTCTGCGCCGTCCTATGACTGATTTTATTACTACAGAAAGGCGCGTGCGCAAAGGTTATATAAAACTCACTGATGCTATTTTTTTATGTATTTATATGGCCATATACTTCGTTGTTTCGTTGGTCTGATGAATGTTGGATATTATATTCCTGAAGATTTATTCCACATAATATTATATTCCTGATGATTTGTAATTAGTTTTTTCAATTTTAATGAAAAAAATAAGAAAAGTCTGAATAATGATTAATCCTGCAAGCCATCTCTGAAACTTTCCACTATTTTATTTATCGTTGTGGTTTTGGGTTTATCGAGCTTAACAATTTGAAAGGCTTGACTTTTAAAATAATTTCGGAAACTTCTTGCAGTTGTGAACTCAAAGCATTAAAAATTTACTGAGCAGTAATTATTGAGCTCTTCGAGCTCAAAAGATCGATCTTTACTTTTCCAAGTTCTCCGATCTCATAAACGCTTTTTGATACACTTTGAGGTCTACGAGTCTAGATTTTTTACGAAATGTAGATTTATTTATAAAAATGGTGTATATTTCATCAATATTCAAAAATAAACATTTGGAAAATTTTTCTTTAAAAATACCTTTTGAACACATTAAATTATTTTGATGTGGTTTATGTAGATATACCTTTGTTTTGTGAAAAAAAAACTAAATATGTCTTAGAATTTATCGGTAGAGTAATTTAAAAAATAACATATTTTGAACTTTTTTTATAGCGATATTTTTTGAACAAATCAACCGATTTTATGCGGCTTACAACAATTGATGCAACTTTTTGGAAAAACAGCCGATTAGATTTTCATTTGAATCGGTAAAGCTGTCGAAGTTATTTTGACAAAAAATTTTTCTAAAAATTTTGTATTTGAGATTTCTCAAAATATACTAAGCCAAATCTGCAAAGCCAAATACGCTCGCACGCACGCACACACACGCACGCGTCATGTAGACATCACTTAGCATTTGGTCAAAATAGACTCTTAAGATTCTAAAAAATCAAGATCTGATGAAGCTTTGAATTTCGAAAATGGGATTGCAAATAGTAACTTTCTACGTTTTGAACATTTTTCAAGTTTCATAGCCGGGTATTTAAAAAAACAAACTGGAATTGAAGAACATTGTGGACACCGTTAATATTTTCGACATGGATATCGAAAAGGGTTTTTCCAAAGGAAGGATTTTCTTCGTTATATTTTTATTATTGTTAAAGGAAATGGTAATAAACAGATCTTCCAATCAACTCAAACTTATTGGTGCAACTCATCAAGGCTCGTATCATTTGCATTACAAACAGACCTGTTATAGGCCGTTACAGCTTTTATTAAATAATGTTAAGATTTACTAAATTTGAAATACAAAAACTAGATTCCTTACTAATGTATAAAATGGACTGGGTTGTATTTTTCTTCTTACAATCATATACCTGTTTTCCAAAAGGATAAACAGATCACAGATATTCGTTTGGTTCAATTTTTTCAAATCTCTGGCTTCACTGACGTCTATCCATAGTTTCATACAAGTTCGCTAGTTTTGGGTGCTTATAGTTTTATTTTTTCTTTAGTATGCCAATAATTTGACCCGCATAAGATTTTGAAGGGCGAGCAATGTAATACCTTCCAAGTCATATATTCGTTTTATAGATTTATTTTGTCAATCTACTTTCATTCATACATTTCATTGGGCCAACACACCTTTTTCTGGTCTATTCACTACACCTTCTTTTAAATAACACCGATATTTAACATCACTAAACTTATATCTATCTTTCAAAGACACTCCGCACATACTACGTAGAGTAAGTACACTGCATTCATTCCACGTTCTTGTTTCTTTTGTCAAACACAGCTTTAACTATTATACGTAAGCGTAGCCAATATTCATAACAGCAAACAAGGCCCCATTCGATTTCCCATCATGGACTCTGCTTTCAACGTCTCTGTAATGTTGTCGTCACTTTTCAAGAAACTAGGTACCCTAATGGATAATTTCTAGTAGACAGTTTAATTGAATGCTCTCGCCTCTTATATGTTCATTGAACTCAATTATGCTTTCGCTTCTTTAATACACTGTGACCCATGTCTTGCTGCAATTTATTTTTATAACCCTTTTTTTTATCAGAATTACTAATTTTAGTAACTATGGCTTGCAACTCGTACGCCCTTGTCCAAGTATTACTTGCATCGTTGATATATAAGAAGCACTTGATAAACGACTCACCCATTCCTAATCCACTTTCAAATCATACAAAGAGAATTATCTATGAATAGAATGAATAGCCGTGGTGAACTATACATCTCTTTCTTTGATATTTTTACGCACATCAAGCTAGTCTATGTTAGTTTTGTCGCAGGTATTAGAATATTGTATTGAAATTGCAGTTACATTGTTAATCGGCTACTTATATCATGCATAGATCATTCCTTTCCACTCTATCATTTCAATTTTTTAGATCCAATATAGTATAGAAAAGGTTTACACTTATCCATTTTTTTTTACTTCACAAGAAAAATACATTTAATTCGAATTCCACATTTAAGTGGAATTCGAATTAACTTGTCCATTATTTATTATATTACTTATCCATTTTTTTTTACTTCACAAGAAAAATACATTTAATTCGAATTCCACATTTAAGTGTCATATTTTAGTTTCAGTATAATTTACATCTCTTTCTTATTATTGAAATAATTGTATCATACATACAATTATTCCAATAACAATTACCAACAACACTGAGGAATGTTATAAAGTAATAATTTGCTCAAACGCGCCAATAGTACTTCCTTTTATAAAGAGGCTCAGTGTCAGATTTTACCGGACGTACGTAATCTACTGCTAATTCGGCGGTGACAAAAGAGCTAAAAAAATAGATTATATTAGTTTTTTGAAGACATGCCGTGTCCAACTTGGTTGCAGCATGAAAATGTGTTGGATCGATTTGTGAGATCCAAATTCTCACAGAATACAGTCGTGAAACTTCCATTTCAGGCTTTCGTCCAGTGAGTGAGAGTTGCAGTGGCCCACTTCCCCTTCAACTTATATCCTTTTAAAATTTCCCTCTATCAAATATCTTATTTGTATATAACCGCGCAAGTGACTTATCTGCGGTTGCGAGTGTCCATGATGTCTTTTCTGATAGCTCACTTACTTGTATGTCCCTTAAAAATGTTATAAAAATGGCTTATCATTATACCTTAATCGCACCTCAGCATATTTGACGAAACCTTATCACATTCGGCAACTTCACAGTAATTTTCATACGTTTTATTACTTTTATAATTCCTTTAAAACTAATTCCATCATCTTTCATTCACATATTTCATTGCACTTATTTTTTTCGCCTAATTATCGTCTCCAATCACATTTATACATATTGTTTTGAAATTATTTCGAATCCTCTATTACAGCCCTTTTTATTTCAATTTTCACACATTTATTGCCTCTCATTTTTATAGCTTTATATGCCCTTTTAGCGTTTTGAGCTTATCATTCAAATTGCGCATTCTTTACACTCTATGTTTGCTTTTGAAGTCTGTAAATCTAGCCATACTTTTTTCGCCTGTTCTACTACTTTTCTTAATTCGAAATTTTACTAATCATAATTCATACTAACTTTTGTACTGTTATTAACTATTTTTTTGCTTTATCTATTAATACAGATTTTGTTAGATATTTCCATAATTCGTCAAGCTTTCAGAGATCAAGGTTTGATTTCACTAAAAAATATTTTTCAATTTCTCTACAAACCTATTTTTTTAAAACGAATCCTAAATATCATAAACTTTGTTCGTTCTGGTTCCATCGCCACCACTTTTGCATGATGTCATCACCGCTGGCAACAATCATTTTGGCAAACCACTAAATACAGAAATGACGCTACAATACACTGCCGTAAATTTGCTTCTCAGCTGGTTATTCACAATTACATATACATATTACACTTTCTCTTACTTTATAATACTTTTGTCCCCTTCTTTCCTCCAAATATAAAAAAATGGTGGTCAAAAATGGTGTTTGTCACATACGAATTAAAATTTTGACATACTTAGAAAAAGCAGTCATCATTCTTATTCACTTTATCTCTTTACTTACAGAGATTAAGCCTTTTTCATCATTGTTCATTACGTTGACGTGTACAGTGCGATGGACAATTGTCACCATTCTTATTCACTCTTTTATCTCTTTACTTACAGAGATTAAGCCTTTTTCATCATTGTTCATTACGTTGACGTGTACAGTGCGATGGACAATTGTCACCATTCTTATTCACTCTTTATCTCTTTACTTACAGAGATTAAGCCTTTTCATCATTGTTCATCACATTGACGTACAGTGCGATGGACAATTGCCCTCTTACTCTTTTATCTCTTTACTTACAGAGATTATGCCTTTTCATCATTGTTCATTACGTTGACGTGTACAGTGCGATGGACAATTGTCACCATTCTTATTCACTCTTTTATCTCTTTACTTATAGAGTTAAGCCTTTTCATCATTGTTCATTACGTTGACATGTACAGTGCGATGGACAATTGTCACCATTCTTATTCACTCTTTTATCTCTTTACTTACAGAGATTAAGCCTTTTTCATCATTGTTCATCACATTGACGTGTACAGTGCGATGGACAATTGCCACCATTCTTATTCACTCTTTTATCTCTTTACTTACAGAGATTATGCCTTTTTCATCATTGTTCATTACGTTGACGTGTACAGTGCGATGGACAATTGTCACCATTCTTATTCACTCTTTTATCTCTTTACTTATAGAGATTAAGCCTTTTTCATCATTGTTCATTACGTTGACATGTACAGTGCGATGGACAATTGTCACCATTCTTATTCACTCTTTTATCTCTTTACTTACAGAGATTAAGCCTTTTTCATCATTGTTCATCACATTGACGTGTACAGTGCGATGGACAATTGCCACCATTCTTATTCACTCTTTTATCTCTTTACTTACAGAGATTATGCCTTTTTCATCATTGTTCATTACGTTGACGTGTACAGTGCGATGGACAATTGTCACCATTCTTATTCACTCTTTTATCTCTTTACTTATAGAGATTAAGCCTTTTTCATCATTGTTCATTACGTTGACATGTACAGTGCGATGGACAATTGTCACCATTCTTATTCACTCTTTTATCTCTTTACTTACAGAGATTATGCCTTTTTCATCATTGTTCATTACGTTGACGTGTACAGTGCGATGGACAATTGTCACCATTCTTATTTACTATTTTATCTCTTTACTTACAGAGATCGAGTCTTTTTCACAATTATCCGTCACACTGACTCGTAAAATGCGATATACAATTATTAAAATCACCTAAAATGACTCTTGTTTAATGCCAAAACTTCTCCCGCTTCTGGATCACTTTGGTCATATCTGGAGCATAAGCACTTAAAATAAAAGCCGGCATCAATATGATCTTAATGCGAAGACAGAAGAGACTCGAGTTAAGGCATTCCAAACCGTAAACACACTCAGATAATAATTTTGATAAGAAGAAACCAACATCCCGGTATCCTCGTTGGTTCTAGTTTATACCAGATTTGTAAATACCGAAGAATTCGAGGATGATGGCTCCACCAGTACCTCTTCTTTTAGTCTAATACATGCACAGAATATTGAGTCTTCCGTCTTCCATCAAGTCACCGATATCATCAATTTCCTCATTCATCTCTCAACATGCATTCAAAATCGAGCAGGCGTTATTGAGAGAGACATCTTTTGCATTGATCTATTTAGATATTTGCATTATTATGAAAAGATTATGGAACTGATACAATTAAAATTTCTTACACAGGTTAATTGCACGTTTGACCAAAACAACTGATGACTTCTCCTTTCGCTCAAGACTACTGAATTGTACCTACAACGTGGGTTTTTATTCTTTTCCCGGACCCGCTCTTGGGTTTAATAACATTTTAAAACGTATTATTATAACTTACTTATTCAAATACTTAATTCCGGAATTGAATTAAGATTGACAGCCAAATAAAAAGTGAATATTAAAACTCTTGGGGAATGTGCTGGAAACTACTTAAAATTATTTAAATGCGTTTCGATCGCGGCTAAAACAAACATGTGAACAATAAAATTAAAAAAGTTGAAAACGTGATGAAAGCGAGCTAGGGAATCATAAAGAGCGAGATTTGCAAAATTAAGGGTCAAAATTTTGACTTTGAACTTAAGTTACATGACAGGACCTTGAATAAAGACATAGAGGTTGCTAAGGCTTTTTTAAAGTTTTTTAGTCTCATTACAGTCTCGACCATCGAGACTTAAGTTATCTCCTACGCTTGCTGAATCACTGTTAAGAAAAAGTAGGCGGATCTGTGGTATTGGTTTCGAATTTAACTATGTGAATTCGGAAGGCATTATAAAAACATTTAAGCCGTTGAAAATGTAGCAAACTGCTAACCTACATGATCTTTCTGTTACAATTATAAGCTCTATCATTGACTTGACTTTATACTTGATTTTTATTTTTAATAAGTGTATAAACAGTCGCGTGTTTACTGATCTGTTGAAAGAAAGTAAAGTCATTTCATTATTTAAAAGCGGTAGAACATCAAACCCTACAAATTTTAGACCTATATCTATACTGTCGAAATTTAGTAAAATTTTTGAAAAACACATTAAATCATTTACTTAGCCCATTTACATAGTAATAGTTTAATGTCAAAAAAAAAATACGTATTTACTCGGGGTCGCTCAACAATCTACGTTGGCATTGAATTTATTCAACGAAAATTCGGAACCTAGAAGAGTTCGCGGAATACATTTAAAAGTATTTTGTGATCTCTCTAAGGCTTTCGATTGTCTAAATTACGAAACTTTGATCAGGAAACTACATCATTATGAAATGACGGGCTGGGCTCTTGGTTTTCTGACGTCGTATTTAAGTAACATAGTACAAAGGGTCAATGGCGAGAGTTCGTCTGAGTCAGTGGTTTATGTAGGTGTACCACAGGGATCTATCTTTGGTCCTTTTATATTTTTAATCTATATAAGCAATTTATTTAGCCTCCTTAAAAATATTCATAAGATTGTACTCTTTGCAGATGACTCATCATTGTTATTTAAAGTCAAAAGACAACAACTCGCTTATGACATTGCTATCATATGTGAACATTGTTATCTCGAAAGTAAAGAAATGGTTTACTGTAAATAATCTACTTCTTAATAAAAAGAAAACTAGGTGCATAAAATTTACGCCTCCAAATGTAAGCCATAAATCCGGAAGTATTTTAATACGATACCAGGAATTAGATTTTGTTGACACTATTGTATTCGCAGGCCATCACTCTAGACAAAAGTCTTCAATGGGGTCCTCACAGTGATGAGATGGCGAAAAGGCTTAGCTCTGCTGCGTATACAGTTAAAAATATACGAAATTCATCAGAGGTAGAAACTGCCAGACTAGTTTATTTTGATCGTTTCCATAGCTTGATGTCTTATGGCATTTTTCTCTGGAAACATGCTGTACATTTTCTATATATAAATATCAAGAATATAGAAATTTTCTAAAAATAATCGTGATCGACATAAGTTCAATACGAAAAATAATAATAAACTATATTTTCCTGTCATTGATTACATAAAGTTGATACTCATTTATAGGGCTCTGTGTGCGCTTTTATAATAAGATCCCTGTAGATAGATATTCAAAACTTACCCTTAAATAAATTTATGATCGTTATTAAACAATCACTTGGTAAAAAAAATTATCATAAAAGTTCCGAATGTTTTCAGGACAAAAGCCCATGTCCATGAACGAGTAGTAAATTCATATTATTATATAATATTAAAATAATATTGTAATGACGCATTTAAAAAGTTACGAATAACCTATGAAACAAAGAGAGTTTTTAATTTATAAATTGAAGAAAAACCTTTCCAACTCTTTAAGTCAGAATCGGCGTTAGGAGCAGGATTGAGATATATAAAGATCTGAAATAAAAAAAAATTTACGAGAGCAGAACGTGGGAGTAGAAATGATGTTGAGACTGAAATCTGTGCCGTGATTGAAGTAGTCGCAACGGAGATCAGACCTAAGATTGGATTCAAGAGGAACTGAGATTATAAACATGAATTAGTTTTCATTTCCAAAAGGAGTGGTTAATAAGTCGAACTGAGCTTACAAAGCTTCGTAAATCCTTCATTTGAATGTATATTTCAATAAAATATATGTCATGATTTTACAATTATTGAAAGATTTATTCTAGCATTTAGAAACCCTCGGCTGAACCCCTTTAAATGTCAATAAATTAGACCATAGTACAAAACCTAAATTTATTTATACGTTACTTGGGCAACTATTGGAGATATTTTCCCAGCCGCCAGATAATTTCAAAAGTTGTAACAACCAGCCGGACATGGTTAAAGGTCAGCCGTGGGTGCGAGCGCGGAGACAATGTGGGTTTAGGAGCGAGTGACGCATTTAGTTAGGTTTATTTATTAAAGTTAATATGTTATTATTATACATTTTATTTATAAATTGGTAATAAACTGCAAACTCACTCATGACAATTTTGAAACTAATCAATTAATAAAAAAAAAATGTAATGATCTAGCGTTCTAAGTGGAAACCTCCTCGACTCAAAAACTTTATAATAACCAAATATTATTATTGTAGCGCACATGCGCAGAAAAATTTTCAGCTCTTATACAATGCCAAAGTCTGGAATCCATAGGCTCTTGCACTATAATTTTATTCTAAAAATATTTGTATTAGAAATATATATTTTTAAACGGACATAAAGACGTCGTTTTTATGTTGAATGTAAATAACAGGCAAGCTAAAAACTTCAAAACATATTTCTCTACTAAAACTGACTATCAAATGAACTTTCAAGCTCGATGTATTGACATTGTTGTAGGCATCATCTTACGTTCCAAATCTGAACCAAACATAGAATCAATTGAAGGCAGGGAATGTATTTATGTTTTATTTTAAATAGTTTGCTAGTAACACTTTTTTAGGAAACTAGCAACAATAAATAAATAAATGTTTATATTTGATAATACTATGCATTACCTATGTTATATTTTTAATCGTATTATATTTTTTTTTTGCATTGTTATTTTAATGGTTTTGTTTATTTAGCTACATTTAATTACCATTACTTGCGTATATCCATTCATTTTTATCTACCTGAATAATTAATATTCCCATGAACAGTAGTCCTTATTGAAGAACAAAGGTAATGCAATTTCCCTATTCTTGGTACATTTTTCGCCCTGGTTTGAATCAATGTAAACGAGAGTATGCAAGCTCATGCAATCGCTTCGAAACACGCATTTGCAAGCACATTAGTCCATAGAGATAATAACGCAATAAGTAGTACCGGATAGGCTGGCTTCCTACACCACCACGCTAAATGTTGCCAGTTTTGTTACATGTGTATTTATATTTATCTAAAATAATAGTAATAAACAATAACAGCTGTTTATTGAGACCTTAACAGCAGTTTCATGTTATATAAATAATTCAAATATCAAATTATGAAATAATAACTATAAATACATGAAAATTGCTAGCTGGAAAAGTCTTCAATGAAAGGTAACAATAAAAATAAATAATTTGAAAAAGAAATTATTACAACTATACAAATCAGTAGCAAATAAAATAGAAACGGAAACGAAAAAATACTTTTTAATTTAATTTACAGACGTAATACTTGTACCATATTACTGTATTGCGATCAGAATCTCAAACGGTTGCATAATTATATAATAATCAAAACAGTAATTAATAGGATTTACTTGGTTTTCCAAATTATAGAGATCGATCTTTCCAAATTAAAAAGCCTATAATGATCATCAAGATAACAAGCGGTGTGAATTTCACGCAGTACCTACTTATTAATTGAATCGATTCGAAAACTTTAGCGGCTAAATTACCAAAATCTGTACCGACTTCGCAACCGATAAAACACAAGTTGTAATTTATTTTGCAACTACTTTTACACTCTTGCCTCATTTAAGCCCATTACATTAAAGACGAAAACTCGGCTGACTCGCTTACTTATCACTTACATATAAGACTGTAGAAAAATCAGGATATTGTTGAAAAATCATTTTAGAAAACGAAAGGCTTCATACTGGCATATACATAAAGACATATATATATATATATATATATATATATATATATATATATATATATATATATATATATATATATATATACGGCGACAATCAATAGTTGTAACCACTATACACCACCAAGAAAGCTTATAACTTGGTAAGTCAAATAGTTTTGATGTGACAGCCTCTCACTCCGCGGTCACGACCGAAAAGTTAGCGATACAAAAATCATCTTGCTTATTCTAGCCTTCCCTTGGCAGAATGTAATTGATACATCGAATGTCATATTGTTATTTATTATCGAATATACCGTTAGGTGATTAAAAGTGTAAAACACTGTCATATAAATTTTACGTAGTGTCGTAAACCCGACCGCGGGGAATCACAATTAGTCCGTGCACTTTGCTACGTAAATGTGCGGTCACTTCACCCACTTGGGATCACGGTGACGAGTGTGTGCGTTGAGCGACTCAATTAATACTGTCATCGTTTTGTTTTAAAACAAACAGTACAATCAAACAGTGGTGAATGTAAAATGCAGTTTTTTAATAAGCTACTTTGCATCATGTTAATTAAATGCAAAGCTTTCTTTAAACTATTCAAAATAGTATTCGTTGAGCACTCGTTGGAATTATGAATAACGATAGATTTGAGACGAGACAGTAATGACGAAAAAAATTCAAAAATATTCTTTATTACGTTTGTTACGCACTTTCGTTTAAATGAAATGGCTGGCCCAGTTTTTATATTTGTAATAAATTTTCATACCTTTGCGAATTTTCTTGCGTTTCGATTCCCGAATGTAGGAAGCTACGAACATAGGACAGACGATCAAAGAAAACACTCGAAAATCTTACAACAGTTTCGGCTGTAAAGGTGGGAAAAAATCTTGTTCAGTGTGTTTAAAATAATAATACATGTCCCTAACTTTTAAAATGTTATTTGTACTAAATGAATAATATTCAACGTATTTTAACTTCTATTTAGTTTCTAATTTTGCAATATATTTAAGCTTTGAGATGTCAAATTCGGCTAAAACGTTGTCGAGAGGTTTCGGCCGTCTGTAAGTTGGTTATTCAGATGTACCTTAATGTGAATTCGATGGTTAGTTATTTTTGTATTTTTAATATTAAATGTTTTTATGATTTTAATAATAGATATTTTTATTATTTATAATTTCTAACTATAAGAATTTTTAAACATATTTATTTCAATTATAAATTATTTATCTAAAATTCATGGTCATTTTGAAAAAAAAATGAAGTGCAAATCGAATCAATTAGAAATCATCATATTTTCACTGTGATCAAATTAAAAAGAATTACACTTTATAAAAAATATTTTTATTTTTCAAAATGTGTAGTTTCTATGTATATATCCGTATTTTGTATGGATTTTTAAGAAGTAAAATTTAATTCATCCAAAGTTTTGTTTTTAAAAGGTTTTACAATATTACGTTTATAAAAAAAATTAGATGTATGTTCAATGTCTTGTACGCGATCGTTAAGTATTGCACGAGATGAATAAAGCTTTTACAGCAATAGGTCTTATTCTGGCCGAACAAGTGCCAAACAGCATTGTACATAACCACATGTCAACTTGAATCCCTTATCACTACAAACTGTTATTTTTTTGTGAATATTCACGATTAGAAAATAAAAAATATAAGTTAACTTGATTATATCTCATGAACAGGTTTAATAAAAAACACTAAAGTTGCCAAACGTACTAAAGATTAAATTACACTTGATTTTATTGTTTTAGTACATTACATAAACAGCACATATTTCCTGATAGGCTAAAGTTAGTATAATGGGTAAATTTAAAGCTTAAACTCATCTTTGTAACTACCGTTCGATATTAGTCTTATCTAAAATTTTTAAATTCTTATCTAAAATTTCAAATTTAAAAATAAAACCCTAAGCGAGTAATTTTTTTTTAAGTAATAATAAAAAATCTTTATTGATCTTGAGAATGCTCATAAATTTATGTATAATCATTCTGAAAGACGGTTTGGAGAGATAACACTTGCTGCAAAGATTCGCCTACAGAATTAAGTCGTATGTAGATGAAAAAAATGTTTCTGTAAAAATACATGTTGGCTTTAAAAAAGCATTTAATGCCGCCAGTCACGCTCTATTGTTGGAGCTATTAGATACCGTTGACTCTAATTGGGAAGCCTCTAAATATTTTGAAATCATGCTTGACAAATAGACATCCAGAAAATAGGAAATTATCGGTCGTTCCCAATCTACGTATAATTTATTATCTCACAGAAGCTAACTTTAGGTCCACTAGTTTCTTTAATATTCGTCGATGACTGAAATAAAGTTGAACTACGTGGTCACACAAATTTTTACGCGAATCACATTTATTTTACTGTGGCTCTTCAAAAAGGTCTAAATACACTAGATCTTTATCTACAAGGGAACTTTGTTAGAAATGCAAATAAAACATTCTTTTTCATAATTCAATCAAAAACTAGAATTAATTCATAATTCAATCTTTTTGATAATGTAATGAATAAATTTTCAATACAGAAAAACGCAGTAGAAAGTATATTCGTCTTAATATGACTACTCGTTTAAGATGAAAAGCACACATTGTCCATTGTTAGTCTAAGCTTACGTCTCTTATAAGTCCGCTGTATGACATAGTTCAATGTTTTATGCATAAAGTTCGATTAACTCTGTATAAGTCCTTATTATTAAAATTGCGCATATTATATCTAATCGAAAACTGAAACAGTGAAGTTTTTATAAATATAGAATATAAAAATAAGAAAAAAATTCTCTATTAAAGTATCCAATAAATTTTATGAAAAAAATCGTCCTTTAAAATTCGTATGTAAAGCCGATTCTCTTGTTCAAAGGACAAAGTTCATTATGATCTCTTGTTTAAAGGACAAAGTTCAAAAGTTAAAGGAGGACGCAATCTTAGCAAATCTGAAATATAATAAATATACCCCTAATACTACATGCATCTTTTAAGTGATTTCAGATATCTCTCGTAGGACGCCCCATACAAAGGAGTGCGTATAAAGATATATATATATATATATATATATATATATATATATATATATATATATATATATATATATATATATTCTTCACCTCTCACTTTTCCAAATAGTCTTAGTTTCCTATTTCAAAAAAATATTCATTATAAATAAAGTCTATATACTTCTGAAATAATTTTGTTAATAGCTACCTGTGACCCAATATGACTACGTTATCAGTATTCGATCTTCGGATTAAATCGTTATATATCTAGTCGTTAGTAGAGCTTTACTCGAATAATATTTTAAATGCAAATGTGCTGTCATTGATTAGTTGTTTCTTCATTATTTTACGTACCAGAAGACCACTACATTTTATAGATAGAGATAGTTTATAAACCGGAGAGTAAAGTAGGGTAAATTATATATCTGAAAAATGCATTTTTGTTTTCTATACAATTCTAATTATAAATAAATTTATAATTCGCGGATGTAAAATTTAATTCATACTTTGGTTTCATGTTAAAATGATGCATAAAACGCCTTTGTCCCGTTATAATCCATAGTTTAAATGGGATGATGCAAACTCGAGTAAAATTTAATATTATTTCGGCGCATTGAACCGTGGGTCACGTGATCAATGGAATGAATAATTCGAATCATGAGTGGGATAAAAATAGAAATCGAAAGCAGAATTGATATTGGAATCGGAGGGACGTAAGGATCGTGACAAAAACCGGAAGTAGGAACTAGAGCAAGATTAGGGTTGACATTGAACGAGACTAGGACCGAAATATACGGTGCAATCGCAATTGAAATCGAGCACGATTGTGGCATCAGGATCATTATAAAAAGAGAAAGCGTTTCATATAAAAGGTGAAGAAACTCATACTATATGCAGGGTGGTGGACGTTTTGAGCAATACATTAGTCAAATGTATAAAATACCTAAGTTCGAACATTGCTGTAAACCTTCTTACTAATTCGTTATATAATAAAAAACATAACGAAGAAAAAGACATTTCAGCGAATCAGCTCGTTCGTAATATGTAAAGAACAATTGCAGCAAGCCCTTTGACAACGTATAAAAATTAAAAATTATAATTAAACTTTTAACAAGTAAACTGTCTAAGCACTAACTTATGTAATAAAGTTTAACGCTGCGCTCCATAATTTTAAGACATTTTAAACCTATTTAGACATTTTAAAAGAATCAAATTAACATAAATTGTGAGGGGTTCTTAAGCTTAAGAATGTTACGTATCTGTCAAATTCAAGAAACATAGACTTAAACCTAATTTAAAATTACTATTTACTGTTTTAGAAAAATTCAACAGTTAAAGTACTTCGAAAATCACGGAGCCTTTGTAAATTTGGCTACTGATTATTATTTCACCGCTAAGAAAATTGTAATATTTTCACAAAATGGGAATTAAAATCTTACTGTTTTCAGTCTGATTTTTGGAAATCGTGGTATAACCAGATCTTTGAATTTTAGGATCCTATGAATCTATTTCGACCTTTTCCCGAGTGATGTCTGTACGTCTGTATGATAGTGTGTATGCGTGTGTGTTCATGCGTGCGCGTGTGTGTGTGTGTGTATGTGTGCGTGCGTGCGTGTTTGTATGCGTATGTTTGTGTGTAGAAAACTTTTCATAACTTTTGAACGGATTAACCGATCGAAACGCACTTTTCGACATTCGAAAGAAGTCATTAGACTTCTTTTTCGTGAGTACAATTTAGATTTGTGCAAATATTAAATTAGTTGTAACAGGTAGATTTGGGGAAATCTCAGAAATATTAAAAAAAAAAATGTTTCATGGAAATAACTTTTAGGCTACTGCACCGATCAATATCTGAATCTAATAAGATCTTTTCCCCAAATTAATACATTGACTGTCGCAAACTGCACATAAGTCGGTTTATTTATTCAAGAGATATATATCATTAGAGACATATTTAACAAAAAGTGTTTATTTTTTCCAATATTTTGTAAACTATTCTACTGATCAATTCAAAAATCGTTGCTAAACACATCAAAATTGGTTGATTAGACCAACATATATTGTTGGAGTAAATTACAAAAAAAGTGGTTGTTTAGAATATTTTTTAAACTACTAAAAATTGATAAGTGCGAAAATCTAAACAGTTGTTTTGTTTAAAAAACAATAACTATCACGGCTAAACTACATCAAAATCGGTTAATTCGTTCGAAAGATATCGTTAATGATGAATTCGGAAGGAAAGGGTTTTCTTTTTCTTAACAAATTGTGACATTATTGATAGATTTATGTTGGGTACTACAATAATGCAAATAAAAATCGAATGATGTGTTCGAAAGACATCGTAGTTAAAATAAAAATGTGAGCTGTTACGGGACGCCTGGCAGATGTGAAACACCGAGTTTGTACAAGTAATATGCATTAAAGACAAGATTACAATAGAAACTAAATATAGCATAATGGAAAAATCAAATATGATGATTTTTTTACAGAAAATGATGACTTTTTACTTAATAAACATTTATTTTCATTAAATACAAAAATTCAATGTTAATTTTAAGTTGCCACAACTTAATTAATTTCATCTGTTACTTAAGTAAGTTATATTCGATGTTTCCTCTGACGGTATTACTGTGACAATTGTTTGTCACAGTAATAATTAATAGTTGATTATTAATCAAAAATACAATCATATTAATCAAAATGTAGTAATGTGTACGGTGTGACAACGGGTCGCCATGCTATACTATAGATATATACAGTGCACAGGTAGTAGTGTGTACGATGTGGCGATGCGTCGCCATGCACAAGCGACTGTGCGACTTTCTTCTCGCTCGGTTCAATGGTGCTTTATACTACGATATACATTTTGTCTATATATATATATATATCCTAGTATAGCGTGGCGACCCGTCGCCACGGCAAACGTCGCCACGCCAACAATCCGGTTTACCCTGCACCAATAGATGTTTCACATCAATAAGAAATAACTTTTCATAAGACCCTGCTACAAAAAATGTTGCTATTTTTATAAACTAGATAATAAACTCAATAGAGGAAATAATTTCATAATTTCAAAAATTTTCATAAATTAGAAACATAATGTTTTTAGTTCGACTGTATAAAATCGCGGTTTCATCAGACCTTTATGTTTTAGGGTCCTAGAAATCTATTTTGACCATTTTCCGAGTGATATCTATAACAAGTCTATTGTGAATATTACCCCATACGCCGTGTAAAACATCTTACATAATACGAATCAGTTGAACCTCGCTTAAGGCACATTTTCAGTTTCATAATAAGAATAAGTATCTTCAAAGCTTGGCTATCGATGCAGTGTTTTGTATGCCTCGAATCGGTGAAATAACAGAGATAACGAAAGTAACGGGAGCTCCCAAAATGTCATGCAAACCTATAAAAGTTCGTATTTCAAACATCACTCGTTACATGATTGCATATAACTGCTGTCAGTCAGGACTTTAAAAATCACTGACACACCTTTCTGGTGCACGTTTGAGACCATAATTTAGTGGTTCTAGCACATGTCTGGCATCCCATTTATGTATACACGAAACGATTGTCACGCTTTGAGATGAACTTCAGTTTTGACATTCATAAAATTATGACGGTTTTGTTAAATTTATATGCTTATACCAAAATTAATTGTAAATTGATACATTACATCGGTTTGGAACAGTGAATCTAATGAATAAGTCTATTTTTATCCAAATTTATATAAATATTATAAATGTTTGTCTGTTACGTTTTGACGTCTCTCAAAATCTCGATTAAAATTATATGTCAATGCGGACGGAATCGCGAGTAAAAGCGAATATAAAATAGATGCACACGCATTGCATGAATGCACAAACATACTGTATGAAAAATAATAATAATATTCAACTGCAACGGTATGCGTGCCTCTAAACAACACAAGTATACTTATAGGTTGATTCCTTCATATAATAAATCTTATCTCAGTCTTCTGAATCTGAAAGCAATACCTGCATGCATTTGACATCTCTCTATTCATTTCTATTTGATATTGCTAGCATGTTTCTGCTCGGCGATAGGATAGACGCCGATCGCTTCTGGCCCCCGCTCGAGCACCGGAGGGAGAACGCGACCGGTACCTGTGCCCCCGTTTAAGGGGCAGTTATGTAAGCTGAGAGCACTAGTGGTCCACAATCCATTCTGCGTTTCTACGTTTATGGCTCGAAAGGATTTTGCATTAGAGCTTAAAAGCTTTGAGAATAATGACAATTCATTCATATATTCCTCAGTTACGTGTACCTACACTATTTAAAGTTGTCCTTTCTAGCATTTGCTGCTATTCTACTACTCACATTTCCTATTACTTGTTATCTATTTAAATTGTTCCTTTGTCAATCATATTAACGTTTTCAGTGTATTAAAATTAATATTGCTATTTATTCACTTTAAATGGGTTTTTCAAAATTGCTACTTCCCGCATCGGGTTTTACTATACTATAAAATCAAAGTAATATTTGAAAGCGAAATGAAAATTTAGAGTTAAAAAAATGAAGTTTCCTGCCGACTGAACATGGCTGTACTTTCTTGGAGTTCACAACAAAATTTAAGTCATGGTTGAAATCGGCACAGTAATCAAGATCCAAACCAAGATCGAAAATTGAAACACTATTAGAATTTAAGCAGGATTCTAAGTCCGTACGGACGAAGTCGCAGAAAAATACTGGTGTAGAATGAATGAATAGACCGATGAGACCTTACACAATATTCGATCAGACCTCCGCCGTATGAGCATAAGCCATAATCCATACGTATGGCTACAATTGAGGCCATATTTTTTCTTTCGCGTCTGTTCAACGTTGATATCGTAATTCCATTATTCCTCGGATTAGCTTCTGCTGAAAGTAGCATGGAGTATTCAAAAGGGAATTATTAGATGCCGTACAGCTGTTAACGAAAGTAATATTTTACCTTGTGCTACAACTTTTGTATACAGAATGGTATCGATGAATTAAATTTTGTAATATGAAAATGATGGGGTAATGTTAAACATTTTATAGCTTTTTGAAACAACTTAAATGTGAATTTTAATTTTTTTCCATTACAAACGTAATTTTATACTATTACGAATTCTTGATAAAAATATGTTTTTCTTGACAACTACTCACTACAGAAACAAACACATTCTTTATAAGCATATATAGTTAAAAAAGATAATAATTAATTAATTATTTCAAATGAAAAATGAACATTTTTCTGCAATTCAAATTAATTAGGTTGAAAATGATTAAAACCCATTAGACGCACATCACAAAACTAATTTAGGTTCCACCCACGTGTGTATATATTGAGCTTCTGTAATCCTATTTTCTCTTTCTCTGCTTCTGCAACTATATATATATTTACACTAGCTTTTATCAAGTGGCTCCGCCCGAGTGTATACATTACATGTTTAATTCCTCGCTTTCTATATCGAGTAATCTTGCTACGATTGATCCCGATCCGATCCTGTTTTCAATTTAACTCCCGGTGTCACCGTTAGTCCCGGTGTCACCCGGTGTCCGATTCGTTCTTGTTCTCTATCCAATCCCGGATTTCTTCTTCTACAAATAACGCTTTCTCTCTCGATTCCAATGTCGATCCGGCTTTCGTTACCGATTGCAGTTTCATGTAGGTACATTATTGTACAGGAACGCATTTTGGAGGTATGACATGTCATGCGTGTAATACAGAAAATATTATGTGTGCCTAATTCCATCTAAATCCGTCCAGCCGCCTATGCCTAATTGAGATAGAAACAATCAAATATCGTTACGAGTACAAAAACGTCACATTTATGATATTATAATGATATGAAACGATATTCACAAAAGTCGCGGTATGAAAAACTATTAGAAGGAATAACATGAAAATTATTCTCTATAATTTACTATGAGTTTCTAATTATTGAACCATTATTGTTAATCAGATACTTACAATCAGATTGTTAACATTCTCTCTTACTTTTGCCTCTTTCTCTAACCAAAGCAAACAATTAGTATGCCCGACAAAATAAAATATGATTAATGAGTTTTACATCTTATTGTTACAAAGAGTAATACAGACAAACATATAAAAAACAAACAGTAACCTACATTTTACATGACAATGAGTATTATCAATTTTTTTCTTAATTTCTTCAAAATTGGTTAAGTGACTATCGAGTTTTAAGTAGATATATAGACAGAAAGATAAAGAGACAGTAGCTTATATACTTCAAAATGGTGTTCTATATCAGTACACTTACGTTCCTTTAAATCAGTTTGACTATTGTTGAGCGATGAAAGACGCACACAAACAAACAGACAGACAAACAAACAAAATTTTGCCTATGTCCCTTCCCTAGTATCGAACTCTCTCCGTACCTAATTCCTCAAAATAGGTATAGCAGTTTAGGCATTAAAATGAAACAGAAAGAGGCACTCTCGTATTTATAATATTAGTATGGGTAAACGATAACAATTAAGTTTGTATTATCATACCATTAAACCTAAACTATATATATTAATCTAGATAAAATACTGACGTCACTCCCAGTTACATGCGTGCGGTGACAGAGGAGCACGATCAACATTACCCATGTTTTGCGCGACGTCTGCGATAACTCCGAGCAAAGGGCGGCGTCATAAAGATATAGCAGTGACTCATGTATATAAGTAAATTAGCAAGTCTCACGTAATAATTATAATTATTGAATAGAATTAAACTATCTTTCATTTAGTTTATTAAATATTATCTTTATTATCTGTTCTAATATAATAAAGAGGTATATTTTTTTTCATTTATTTCATTCATATGTATGTAGGGGTAATTTTTTGTGCAAATGATCAGATTCTAAACTATCTTTCACTAATAAAAGATTCTTAACATTACTGCTGAGTATTTATCAGTCATAATTCATTATCATTTTTTTTCCAAATTTGATAAAAACTCATTTGCGTATTTCAACGTTCAGTGGTAACAAAGAAATGTTACAAATAATTTAACGCTTCAGTGTTGCAAAATATGGACAAATATACTACACTAATAAAAACTACATTGCTCCTGAGTAATATAAGCTGTAATTCACTGTAATTTTTTTTTAGTTATCGCAAATTTGACAGGAATTCGTTCAATTGTTCAAGCTTTCGATGGAAACAAACATACATAATTGAACGTTTCTATGGTGCGAAACATAGACAAACATTCATATACACTATATGCCACATAATTATATATACTACATATATAAATACTAAAGTATTGCACATAAAATAATATATCGAAATAGCATACCGCGCAAGTGGAATTGAAAGTCATATAATTTACATACTGGTAGTAAACGAGATCGAGAAAATTGAATCGACATCGGGACCGGTATCGCAATCGAGACCGGGTTTACGATAGAAATTACCGGTACCGATATCCAAAGCGGAATCTAGATTGCAATCGAGAATAACGTAACGGGGATTTTGAAAGACAACGGAATCGAAATTAAGAACAAAACCGGAATCGAGTTCATGATTAAAAAATATCGTTCTACACAAAAGGCTAGCTGCCGCCCGCGGCTCCGTCCGCATGGACACACAATCAATGCCTTCATCTCGTGTATCGACCAACTCGCTCTAAATCACGATCCCGATGGCTATCCCATTCTCCGTTCTGTTTCCGGTCCCGCTATTATGACAATTAATCCCATTCGCGATTCCCATTTCGGGTCCGTTCCCGATCCCAATCGCGATTTCGATCTCGATACTGCTTCTTGTTCCGATTACGGTCACGCTTTTGAATTTCTGCTCCCTGTTGCTTTCGTTTTTGCAATTTCGATTCCGTTACGATTCACCGTTCCGATTTGATCGTAAATAGTATACAAAAAATGTTTAATACAGGGAAAAAGGTTCTTTTGATGATTTTATACTATATATAGATTAATATAGCTTTTTTGTTTATGATCTGAATGGAATAAAATAAACACTTAATCTTAATCTTACGAAGCTTACCACAACACATCAGTGAAAACTGTATTGCAATTGGTTAAGCAGTGTCTGAGATTTAACGTGTACTAGCGCGCAGACAAACAGACAAAAAATGTAAAAACTAATTTGCTGGCGTTAGTAACATCAGTACAACAGGTAAAAATTGCTTTTTATTGTTATTAATTTTTTTTGATAATATAGTTAATGTACTGATAGGGCTTCTTTACGATTTTATTATATCTATATGTAGATGTAGATGAGTGGTTTATGTAAAAAGTAATGTAGGATAAGTGGTATTTATGTTGGAAATTTTCTTTTTATTTGTTTGTATAGGTTCTGATTTTCTTCAATGTTATATGAATATGAGCAGAGTGTGTTTAGTTATTGTAATATTCAACTTTGCATACAACAACAAGCTCACGTACCTAATAGGCACACAGAATGTGTTCAAATAATGTGAATATTCAATGGTTCTGCATTTGATAAAAATATTTAAAAAATAAAAGCTATTAAAAACTGAAAACAATCGTTACAGTAATGCAATGACGTGAAACAAGGACCGTTGATTGTCCGTCTGATAATTTCTTGCGCAGTCGCAATGGCTTAAACGGTGGATTTTCATGAATGGCAGACGTAGCGGAATCGATCACTGTGCACTGTGGGAGCATATACGGATAGGGATTTCGGTATGGACGGATACCGACATTGGTAAAATTCGTGCAGCACCAGCAAAGTAGAATGGTAGAGTGGTCAGTTATCATCAGTAATCTGGCAACACTGTTACAAACTTAACATCCGTGAAGTTACAAAAGATTGCATATGCTGTCACTTTTCACCAAAAAATATAGAATGTGATATACCAATTCTATGTATCAAAGCTACCAAATTATGTTTCTTGAAATCTATTGTTTTCTATTAAATAGTTTCAGTTTTTTGGGGGAACAGATGAATACGTGTTCGAAAAGAAATACGTAACTAAAACTGTAATCTCCTTTTACCTTTGCCGTAGGCGTGGAATAAATATGTTACTAAATAATTCAAACATATGAATAGTAAATCGATATATCAAAGGCGTGTGAAGTGCCCAAAGTCGATTGCGTGTAGAATCTATTATAACTTAGACAGTTCAGACGGGGAACCGCATTAAACAATTCCAGATTCCGGCCGGGAGCCGGCGGCCGGAGACGCCGAAGTTTAAAGTAAACCGCCTTCGTAGTTGCCTACTCGTTCGTATCTTGACCGCAACCGCGCTCGAGTCGCTATCAGCGGGGAGTTCGGCTTTGAGCAGTTCCACAACTCGCCCACCTCGCGCATGATATTTGCGAGCGGCTAGGGCCGGCTTTCGATTCGACGGTCGTGGATTCCTTTGGCGGCAACTCGCTCCGGGCGGCCGCGGCGGCGCGGGGCCGGGAAGCCAATTGCCACATAAACAAGCCGCGCCCGCCGCCCGCCGCCCGCCGCCCGCCGGCGGCCGCGCTGCGGTCTCCATACTGAAACTTCACTTTATTGTTTAAGTATTACATCCGCAATTTTCGGGTCATTGCCACTCACTTAATGACTTTCCATGGCTCGGAATCGTTTGCATCTATTATTGTCCTGGTAAATAGTTTTATGCGAGATACGGGTCGCTCGTTTTCGTTATTGCACGACTCGTAATACGAAGCATTTGAGAGTGCTTTACGATCAGAAATGTTTTCGCCTCTTATCGGTAACTATCTTTATCACTGTACGCTCGCACGAAAATGGAAAAAAACATACCGTTTTACAGATAGTTAATGAAGATCACTTATGTTAATTTTAAAACATGATTTAATGCAACAGAAACGCAAAAAAATCAAAGTACGTCAGAAAACTTTCCCGTCAATCAACTGTGACACACAACTCGAAAACACTGTCACGTGCGAAATAACCATTGATTTAACCTTTTTTATTAACTTTACAATAATAACAAGTAGTTTCCTATTTAAAATGGCCGTCTAATTAAGTGTCGTTAAATTATAATTAAAAAAAATATAATTTTGAAACGAAGTTCCTTACGGCGGGCTTGGAGGAGATAGAGATTTTGCTGCGCGACCGAACTGAAAAAAATGTGATAGTAAAACCGTAAGAAAAAGTCCGTGGAAAAAGTCCGTGGAATAAAACCGTAAGAAAAAGTCCGTGGAATAAAACCGTTAAATGAGACGTGCGCAGGCGCGACAGTCGTATATTTTTAGATATGTCGTTATTTTACTGCGCGTTTATTGGCGCAAGGTGACGCGAACTCGGCGAACGGCGAGCGCTGATTGGTGGATCACACCGGGCACGGCTGGCATGAGGCCACGCGACTTGTTTACGACTTCGCGCGATTACCGAGAATCGGTCGGGGTTATTTTCCATTAACAAACATATGTCGGTAAAATATAAGAAATAAATCATAATAATCGTAATTTTTTTCGAAAATAGAATTAACAATAAGAACAGAAAATGAAGATGATTGAAGAACAGATAGTAAGGAGTAAATGTCATAATTCCACTACAACGATCACCAAACGATTTAAGTAGCATCTTATAATAAAACATATTCCTGTCATAACACTTAAAGTACATTATATTTTTTTTTGCAAATTGTGTCGATTCTACATTAGCCGAAGGAACTTCGTTCCTACCTGGTGTCCCACGACACCACTCGTTTTTATAAATGAGATTCCGTTCCAAAACTAGGGTATTGCAATTTTTATTGGCGATCTCTGGCAGTAAATAAATATATGCCTTCGTTACTCATGTATTTCGAAGAGATTGGTTTGTAGTAGTAGCAATAATATGTTCTAGATGGAACTTTTCATTTTTTTTTTTTTTATGAATAATTAAATAACTATTATAAAGCGTGCACTTTACGATAGTTTTATTTTTTACAATGGTGCATACCGGCGCATTCATTAATACCGAAAGTAAATGATTTGTTCGTTTTGTAACCAAAGTAATTTATAATCGAGTTCTATATAAAATGTATAAAAATGCATCTTCAAAAAGTAAAATGAAATTATAGACCAGATACGCTGTGTTGTAAAAATAATTATTTCACAATTCATATATACACTACATTTGTATACTTTTACTTTTTACACATTTTTTTTACTTATATTACAAATTTACATCTTCAATAAAAACAAATGTTATAGCAGTTTTTTTTTTTATTATTTTTTTCGGGTTTTTAACGTTCTGTATTAGATCTAAAATATATTACAGATAAATATACGTGATGGCTGTGTCGGACTTAATTCGAATTCACCATGCCAATGTGGCATTTACGAACAATTCAAAAACAAGTGTTACATAGATTCGAAGCAAACTTCAACTAGTAAAAATCTATGATTAATGTTGCAACACCAAATATTCGATGATCGATGCGATCGATTTAATATTCGATAAATAATGATAACTTTGTTGTGAAACCCCCATCGATTCGTCTAGAAAGTTGTGTATCAATGACAAATCACATTGCGTTAATCATCGGGACAGGCCAGAAATTGAATGGTAAAGGATTTAGCGTGACCGATGAGTGGACCGGCGGTCCGTTATTGGCGGGACTTCCAGAAAAATATTATCAGAATATAATTACGACAGAAAATTTCTGTATAGCTATAGAGGTTGATGTATTGAAACAGAGTCAACCTTTTCACTCTTTAGTAGAAGTATGACAAGTATTAACGTATCCAGATATCATTGATTAAAATACGTGTGGATCTATAATGATAGAATCGATCGATAGATCCAGCTATTTATTTATATTGTTGAAAACTATAACTATATGACGGTTTATGACTGCAAAGGAAAGATTAAACTTTTCAAATATTTCAATAGATTTTAACACCTTGTTGAAAATCAGATAAAAGGACTACTAAATTTTTTTCGTTAATTTGAGAATCAATACAAAGAAAGCATTTTTTGTATAAAAAAAAAGAAAATCAAAAAAATACTGGTATGAACGAACGCATCAATCATACTATTATTAAAGGATCTTCATGTTTGCTATTCGATAGAGCTTTAGGAAAAATATTTTGGGACGGGGTGACTGATGCTGCAACTGTGTTTTAGGATACAATTTATAGCGTCATATTTTAAAAAACCATACACCATTAAATTTTGAACAAACGAAGAATTAAATTTAAGTAATCGATGAAGATATTTGACAATCGCGTATTTCATAAATAAAGACCAAGAAAAATCGTAAGTAGGACAACATTGCTAAAAACATTAATTTTTGACTAAACTTTTGTGATAGTGTTAAAAGGTATCGATTTATGGGTCCCACAAAAACTTGTATAGCAATCATTAGAAATTCATTACAGTTCTAAAAATGCATTGCCAGAAATAAGAATATATAGATTTAAGCAGAAGATATCTCTCCCATTAAAGAGTGCACATAAAGTTAGATATGCGTATCAATGTAAGCAGATAAGTGTTTTAATTTCATATTTTTTAAACTCTTATTTTCTGACTATGTAAACCTATGTAAAACACAATGAAACATCTTTAGAAATCTATCAATATATGATAGATATATAAAATATATTTCATTACGTATATGTTTCAATGAAGTACTTACAAATATGTTTAAAAATAAATTTGATTTATAAGTAATTTCGCATTATCTGTATGTATCTGCTAACAAATCACGAAAATATATCATTTGATTCACATACGTTGTTGATCCGAAACTCCTAAGCGGTCCACCACGTAAACGAAGGCTCGCTGATCAGTTTCATCAAGTGGTACGCATCATATCGCGGTAACGGAATCGGGTCTAAACCTAAGCCGTTAATGAAGGCGGCGCCGGGGCCGCCCCGCCGCGCCGCCCGCCCCCTCCCCCGCCCCGTCCTCCGTCTAATGAAGCCAATTTTCCGCACTCGCTCCACCTTCGTCTTCCTCCTGAATTTTCCCGCGTATTTTCCTTGCCATCCATCTCCTTCGCATTTCCTCGCAGACAGATTACTTTTGATTCCAGATTCAACCTCCATTGATTTAATAAATAAGAAATTGTTTGTCCGGACGCTTTCAGATCTTCCGTGACGAGGCTGGAATTTTGTTTATTTATGAGAGTGTAAATCGAGTTCACGGTTGTTGCTTTTATTAATGTCATTTTGACAGCGCACGACGGCGATCGCCGCGCCGCACGGCGAGAAACTTTTTTCATCAAGCACACCGGGCAAACTTTTTTCAATTGTAGATAAAATTATGAAGACGGCGTTCGAAGCTCGGTGAAAGCATTCCATGATTCGGTATTTACATTGTTATTACTAAGTTTATGTTAAATTTTACCTGAACATATTTTGCTAATATAAGATAATTAATCAAAGCGGTGACCGGTTTCGTCATAGGACTGCAAAACATCTATGTATATTGCTATTGTATTTTTACTTGACAGGAATGTTAAACAGAAATTATTAGTTTATAAAATACATGGTTTTCCATAATGCTGTTGTAATTATTGCTTACAAATGTTTAGTACTGTTTAAAATTTTTTTGACCTCATAGTCTCAGAGGTCGTTTCATAAATCTACGCCAAAATTGTTAAATAGGTGAAATTATATGAAATGGAAAAACTTACGTACGTTGTATCAGCTGCTGTATCAGTAATCACTCTGCTGCTGAAGAATAGGCTTCCACAATTTTTTTATTCCAGGTTAAGATGCTGTAGACCTTAAACCATCCATACTAACCCAGTACCGGTTGGGTTAGATTAAATATGAATTTTAATTTAAAGCGTTCGGAAAAAATCAACATTTTTTTTGGATTCATCTAAAAACCTTATAGGAGTGTATAAAAATACAATACGTGGGCGGTTTGATAAGTCCGTGACTTTTTGAATAAAACATTTTTTTTGCGGCAAATAAACATTTTATTTTTCTACATAATCACCCTTTTAGCTCGATACATTTAGTCCAGCGTTTTTCTAATTTTTTTATTCCCTCCAAATAATAGATTTTCTCAAGGCTCTCAAAATACGCGTTTGTTTCGGTAATGACTTCTTCATTAGACTCAAATCTCTTACCACCCAGCCATTTCTTTAGGTTTGGAAACAGATAATAGTCGCAGGGGGCTAAATCTGGAGAATATGCAGGATGGGGTAGCAGTTCGTATCTCAATTCGTGGATTTTGGCCATCGGGACTAAACAAGTGTGCACACGTGCATTGTCTTGATGGAACAGCACTTTCTTTTTCGCCAAATGCGGCCGTTTTTGATTCAAGTCAACGTCGAATCTGTCCAAAAGCTTTGAATAATATTCGCCGGTGATTGTTTTACCTTTCTCGAGGTAATCAATGTGAATGACACCGCGTGCATCCCAAAAAACTGTGGCCATGACCTTGTTGGCTGACAGACTCTGTTTGGCCTTCTTTGGTCCACGTTCACCCCGAGAAACCCACTGTTTCGATTGTTCCTTGGTCTCTGGCGTGTTGTGATGGATCCATGTTTCGTTCACAGTAACAAAACGGCGCAAAAATTTGTCCGGATTACGTCTGAACATCGCTAAACACTCTTTTGAAGTTGTCACACGATTGCACTTATGGTCGAGTGTGAGCAATCGCGGCACCCATCTCGCGGAGAGTTTTCTCATGTCCAAATATTCGTGTAAAATATGATGTACCTGTTCAGTTGAGATACCTACAGCATGAGCCAACTCACGCACTTTCATTCTCCGATCATCCATTATCATTTTATGGATTTTATCGACGATTTCCGGCGTGATCACTTCTTTTGGGCGACCTGAACGTTCGGCGTCACTAGTGCTGGTACGACCACAACGGAACTCTGTAAACCACTTCTTTACCATTGAAATTGATGGTGCCGAGTCCCCGTTATATTTATCAAGCTTTTCATTAGTTTCAGTGATGGTTTTTTTACGTAAAAAGTAATGCTTAATCAGCACACGAAATTTACTTTTTTCCATTTTCGTAAAAATTTACGAGGTTGTCTGCTTTGAATGGCTATCAAACACCAACTGCATGACGTAGCTTGCTCAAAATTTGACAGTTGCCCACTAATAGCTACAGTTGACAGCAGCACTGTTGCATTTGAAGTAACTGCGCGGGAAATTCAAAAAGTCACTGACTTATCAAACCGCCCGGGTACGTACAAGAACAACTAGTTTTTTCCCTTGACTTGGATTATCCGATTTTTAAATTTCTACAAACAAAGCTTTCTCAAATGGATGCATAATTATTGAAATGAGAGAATGTCAGTTCATACATTTGTAAATCTTATTCGTTACTTTCTGGAGTTGGAGTTCTGTAATAAAGAGTTATATTGAACTACGGATTTGTATTTAAAATTGATAGTAATACGTCTTTTGAATATGCACAAACTTCAAATTTATATGTATATGTAAACAGTGTAAGTCTCAACACATGGTTTGCCAATTTTCATAAATAATATACATCTTACAGTAAGTAATTAAAATCGTGCACAAAATCTAATATTAAATAATATTAAAAATTGTCCGTGCGTAAGTAAAGTTAAAATACAATTATTATATATATATTGACCCGAAAACGCTGATTTCGGGTTTAGATTATAGAAGTATTTTTAGGTAGTCGTAGCATCAATTAGTATCAAACGATAAAGGAGCGAGTAGGCGTTTGAAAATTTTATGGAGATAAATTCTAAATGATTCATCACCGCCGAGCCGAAACGGCTTAAGCTAGCTACAGGAAATTCGGACAGATTTATATATAAATTTAGTGTCTCTGGCTAAAATTAATGCTTCGTTTCAATTTCTCTATAAGCCATCTTGTACTTATCTCTTTAATATTTCGTTTCTTACGCAAGCGCTAAATGAGAATAATTTGTAGGATCTAATATGTTAAGAGAAGTAAAATATGATATGAAAGTTTATATTGCGTATGAACCATCATATATGAAGTTAGATTCAAGGAAATGTTCACGTGCTCTGTTGGATAGAATTTAATGAAGTTACAAGCGGTTTTAGACAACTCGCCTGTCTATGCACGGCTTGCTTTTTCGGCAATTCGGAACACATCGGTTCATAGACTATAGACATGTTTTCCTAGCTGTGCTGTCATATTAATAACGTTTTTTTTGTATCTATCACGTCATTAAATTAATGAACAAAAGCAAGAATATTTATTAAACATCAAAATACGGTCCACCTAAAGTAAAGGGTGTGAATTACACAAACATTTTGATCCTTCGAGCAAAAAGGAAGAAACAACTTCGAGAGGAAGACCGCGTCAACAATTTATTATTGTAACGTCGGCAATTTGGAGGCTGTTGAAGAAGTCGGAGAATTCTGGAAGAGAGGCTAACGTGAGATCGATCCTTTTCCTGCTTTTATATACAGTTGTCATCCATTTTCCCACATTTTCATGAAATTCCTCAATTCAGTGAGTTCACCGATGGCGTCAATTCTTTTTAACAAAAGATAAAAATTTGATTCTTAACGGTTTGCATCTGCTATGCGTAATTTCAATTATAAATTTTGACATGAAAAATAGTGAACAAATCGTCTTGCCTTCCATGTTATACGGATTTATTCGTAATTAGGTACAGTAATTTCTTAACTGCATTTCATTTAGATATTGATTATTTTGTTTGTTAACATTTCAAAATTCAAATTATTTTGATTTCATAGATTATAAAATAACACTTGAAATACGTCATATTTTTTTGCGAATTTACACTTTACCACTCGTTCAGAAGGGAGTTTTCCCTCAAGAATAACGAGCAAGAAACTTAAGGGTAGCTCTTTTGTAATTTGCACATACATCCCCGAAACAAATACAAAACCTTTAAGGACGAAACAGCCCGGTAAGAAGTTGAGCCGCTTATGCCCATGGATATTTGTCTTCTAAATATTCAGAAATTGTTTAATTTTTACTGAGTGATTGTTTAATAACACTTTTAAATTTATATAGGGGTAAATCTTGTATATCTACAGGAACCTTATTGAATATGCGCACTCAGAGCCCTCTAAATGAATTTGTGATTTTACTTAGTAGACTAAAATTTGAAATCAGTTTAGTTTTATTTTGGTATTGAGTTTATGTCGACTACCATTTCTTTTAAACATTTTTTTTACATGTTATAAATTCTCATAAATGAATTGAGATGCCAGGGTCAAGATTCCAATTTTCTTAAACTTATTTCCAAGAGATGCACGAGGTCCAAGCTTGTAAATCGCGAGAGCGGCCCGCTTCTGCATCACGAAAATTGAATATTCGCGGCGTGTCCCTAGAGCAAGATGCCATACGACATCAAACTATGGAATCAACCAAAGTAAACCAATCTACCAGTTTCGACGTCTAATAAATTTCTTATTTTTTTTTGACTGCATAGGTGGCAGAACTAAGCCTTTTCGCCAACTTACTTATATGAGGACCCCATTGAAGCCTGTCATCTAAAGTAATTCCCAGGAAGACGGTAGCATTAACAAACTCCAATTCTTTGTTACGTACTGAAATAGTTCCGGATCCATGTCTTACATTTGGAAGTGAGAATTTATACATTTTGTTTACATTTCATTCAGTAGTAAGTAAATGACTTACTCAGTGAACCATTTCTCTACCTTAACGATATCATTATTCACATTGTCATATGTGGGCTGTTGTCTTTTAACTTTGAATAACAGAGAAGTATCATCTGTAAACAGTTATTTTTCATGAACATCCTTGAAAAGGCTAAGTAAATCATTTATGTAGACTAAAAAAAGAAAGGGACGAAGAATTGATTCGTACACGTGGTACACCCATGTCGATTATAGATCTAGAGAATATCAGACCATTAACATCAAATCTCTGAACCCTGTTACTCAAATACGACTTCAGAAGATCGAGTGCCCGGCCTGTCACTCCATAGTGATGTAGTTTCCCGATCAGAGTTTCATGATAAACACAATCAAATACCTTGGAGAGATTACAAAATACGCCAATTTCATCTCGCGAATCCTCCCAGGTCCCAAAAATTTGTTGCACAAACTCAACTAACTCATTTAATTGCAGTTATAGTTAAACTCATTTAATTACAGTTATATCGTTAAATGTCGTGTCAGAAATTAAAATTAAAGAGCTCATTAAAAAACGAGGTTCTCTGAAGGCCAAGGCCACTTAGTTTAATACTTATTTCAATTTAGTTACGTCTAATGTTGTTTAAATAGTCAACAATTACTAGAATTAGAGTCAAGAGTCAATAAATTTGAAAAGTCTTGTGATGCATACAACAATTCTTAAACTGAATTAGAAACGTTAGTGGAGCACCCTGAAGAGCAATATGCAGAGAGGGAGCAGTATAAAAATCTATATTACAGTTTATTAGCTGTTGCTTGTGAGATGTTAGACAAACATTGTATATCTACTCCACTGTACTACTACATTTCCAGGATACCACTGCCGTTTCCTCAGCTGCATCACATATTAAACTACCTAAAATTGATTTACCATACTTTGTGAGTCGCTATCAGGACTAGTTGGAATTTAATGATACTTTTTTATCTTTAATTCATAGTAATATAAATCTGGATAATATTAATGAATTTCATTATCTCAGGGTTTCTTTGCAAGACAGTGCCGCCTTAGTAATTAAGAGTTTCTATATTACTATACTGTACAATCTTTCCTCGTAGAGTTCGTATAATCTACGCCTGCTAGTGTGAATGCTCAGCGTAGTCCAATCGCTAAATGATAAGGCTTTATTAATATTAATATTTTTTGATCTAAGGACTTTATTACATTCAGACCTGGTCACAGTCAACAATGAACCATGCATTTTAATAGGGTCGTTATAATACTTCAGATTAGACAACTTTCAATACATACAGTTATATTCCTTATGCGTGGATGCTTAAATTATATAAAAATATATTATTTTTATAATAGCTATAAAAACGTATTCCCAAGGGAATACACAAGACACAGGGGCACCAGGGTTCAAGATTTTTATGAGGAAAAGATGTAGGACCTTATACTTCATTCATGCGAGCGAAGTTATGAACAAAATGTAGACAAAACTAAATATATAACAGACAATTAGAAAAGGATTATGAATTTTTCAAACACTTTTTGCTTTGGAAAAAATGTTGATCAACGGGTTGCCAATGTCGCCACCACATCGGTGCCTATGGCCGTAACCACCTATAACTTCACTTCTGTCAACCACCTACAGTGCGACTCTTATAGTCCCATGCGGTCTCCTATATTACTAATATACTGCTATCATATTGCTATTAAGCAGATTACGTGGACTTAGGTTGAATAATTTGTGCCCAAATAAGGACTACAGCTGCAGCATAAGCGCTCATAACTCTTTTATACCGCAGTGCTCGTACAGGTTTAAGTACACATGGAACCGACATTTGTTCTACTTGGGCATGCCCCGACTGACGTGAGGCCTGTGTCGGGAGCCCCTCAATCTGGAATAAAATATTGTAGATGAATATTAACTCTCAATTATCGATGACGAAAAAACGTGGCAACAACTAGAAAAAAATGATTGAAGGCATATACAATGAAGTGAAGTGACGCCTTCAACATTTTTACTTTCTTTTCATATTTTATATTAAATTTTAATAAATTTTAAATTTAAAATGAAATACAATATTGGAATTTTATTAATATATTGCAATTTTATTTGAAAATTACTGGTCATTTAATGTTAAATGAAATACTTCAGTTCTTAAATTTATTCACTTGAAAATATTTAATTAAGCTAAAATATGCATACTTTCTATTTATTTTCAACCTAATAATTGTCATAAATATATCACTTTAAAATCGCTAATACGGCTAATGCAGGCTTATTAATTCCAAAAGAATTTATGAACCGCGCTTTTAATTCAGTGAGGCATTAATTACGCGTGCTCGGCACTTCGTTTCGTAAACATTCGAAGCGTCGAGATAACGACGAATCCTTTTTGTTCGAAAATTTGCCTCATTCACTATTCATGTATGCGTTAAAAGCAAACAGCTGGCAGGAAATTCGTAAGCTCCGTCAGTGCGCCCGCCGCCGCGCCCGCCCGCCGGCGCGCGACACCCCGTATTTTTTGTTCCGAGTTTATTTATCATCGTCGCACTACATCGGCGCTTCGAGATCGCCCCGTTTACGGGCGGGACGCGCCCGACGGCGGCGGGTCACGAACCGGAACGCGGCGAAATTCGTATCTTCTCGGATAGAAATGATTCGACTCGAATTCTATTGTCCGCGTAATGATGCCTCGTGACCGCGCACGGTTGTTCTCGCGTGGAATTTACAAAGTAACCCCCGTATTCCTGTATTTTTTTATTATAAGCTCACACCTATCTCCAATAGAGGTAGGCAGAGACCGATAGATTTTCACATGATACGCGCTTTGCATACGTCTCTTGCGTCACTGACATTCGTTGATCTTTTCACGCAAGCTCATCAGTTTCGGGTGCTTAAAATTTGGCCTTTTTTTTAGAATGCCACCAATTTATTTTATGTAGGATTTTCTAGGGCGACTCTAGCGTACCTTATATTACACTCATTTGCTCGAGATATTTGTTTTGTCGGTTTATTTCCATTCATCCTTTCCATATGGCTAAACCGGCTCAACATGGCTTGTTTTACTCCAGTCATTACATTTTCTATCAAATCACACCGCCCTCTGACTTATGTTCCCACTTATTTCTTACTTACATCTTATTTCTATTTGTCACGTAAACGGTAATTTCCATCCTAGTCCCAGATTTTATGCGGTCATTAAACGACAAGCCCGTCGTATCATTTATTAAACAACATTCGTTGCTTTAGCGTATGATTTATACCTTCATTTGCGATGGTGATGCGAGGCCGTAATGGGCGTTCACGTATTAATGTATGGACCATCGACACCATCAATAGTCGGGGCGTCCGAGTGATAATAACGTTTATTTGTTGTTGTCTGATTCAGAAATAAGCGTCGCGGTCAAAGACAAATTTGTTTGTTTACCTTTCCTATCATCGTTTGAACTGTAACTGTTGTTTGTCAATTACACGAATATATAATCATAGTTTTCTAGTGTACCTATGTATATCTTTTAATTACCTATAATAGAGCTTACGACCGGTCATGATGTGGATATCTGTGGGTCAGTTCAAATCACAAACCATCCAAGTAAATGGCCAATATACTATAAACTCTCAAAATAATCGGCTGTCTATATTCATTGTGGGCCTACACGAGTCATTGCACTCTCAACTTATTAGCATTGGTCATTGTGGTCTGCGATATATCGGTGAGAGCCAATAATAGCGGGATAGAAATTTGGTATTCTCTGTGAAAAACTTAGATAATATTTTGGATCAAAGTATCTTTGTCGAAATCCTTAAAACTAAGTGCTACTTTAGACTAAGTATTTGAACGCATTATCGAAATATGCAGGAACATCTAGATCTCACAACAGTTCTTTAAAAAAATGGCATATCAAAATTAATTTTTGACGAGTTAAAGGATGACAGTATTTTGAAATACGATATCATAACAATAATTGAGATTGATACCAGCTAATACGTCCCTTTTATATTCCTGGTACATTTGTTTATTAGAAAACTATTTTTACACAACATTATGTCAACTTGGTTACATGAATTTTTGTACATAATATTTTTAATATTGCTATTGAATAGCATTTAGGTGTCAAGGCATTTAAAGAACTCGTTTAATTATTCTCAGAACAAATATTTTGAAGCAGCCAAATATTACCAATACTAATAAAATATAAAGTATAACAATAGGGTACAAATAAAAATAGGGTACACGCACCCGAAAAAAAAAGAAAACTAATACATTTATTTTAGGTTCCACGCTTCGTCTAAATGTCAATAGAGTTACTTTTTTTGCTTTTATTTCTTTAAATGTTTTATATTAAGAATGCTCAATTTAAGAAATAAATGTATTTATCAAGTCGCAACTCCATTTTTTTTCATTACATGTGATATCAAAGTCCATGATGATGGTGAACGGTCCATCCAATCATCGATTTCAAAAGAAAGTGAACAGTTTTCTGCAAAAACAAAACGTATTTTGTGAATTTCGTAATTAATGAATTTTGAAGAAATTACAATTTTTTTTCAATTATTTAAGTTTGTAACATTTAATTAACATTAAAACTATACTGTGATTGTTACCGATGTTTGAAATAAAAATGTGATAAGCTTCTAAATCTATAAGCATGACTTTTAGTGCAACGATATGACCTTTATACAATACAGAGTAGGCTTTGTAGTAGCTTAAAACATTATTAGGTCTTTCATCTCCCCGATTAATTTAACATCATTTTTAATTTAATCGTTTTTCAACGCATGAATAAACATTTTATCCGATGCACGGAAAATTACAGTCGACAGAGTGACGACAAAGTACCCGTAAACAACAGCAGAGACGATGTTGTCGTTTTAAATAGTCGGAATTTCGCAGAAAGAAAAATATTATTATTGTTTTCATCCGTCATATATATTAGTAAATTGTCATAAATATATCATGTTAATATCTTTTCGTCATATAAGAGGAATCCGTATAAGATATCAAATTAAAAGTAAATACATTGACATGCCCACTTTGTAGTCGGACAAGGCGACAGTTTCGCAATAATGAATCTCGGAGGTGCAATAATAAACGTTGCGAAGCCCAAAACAGTTTATATTCCCATGCATGACAAGTGATTCGCGTCCGATCATAGCGGCGGATAATAAAACACGAATATTTATAACGCGCCCGCGCCGAAATGCAAACACGCTCGGAGACAATAAAGGGCGCGCACGCGACGGCCCGATAGCCGACGGCGGCTGGTGTGCGAACAGGTATATTTATGCGACCGATCGAGTAGGCATGTGGGCCGGCACGCCTTGGTACCGCGCCATCGCCCGCCCTGATTTATAACGCTAATATTACGCCGACTGTCATCCGGTTATTTTTATAACTTTTATATATTTTATATATATAACATATATACAGGAAAGCTAGATTTCCTTCCGCTGCTTGGCGGCGGTGACGGCGCGCGGACGTGAATTCGCGTTAGAAGACAACAAATCGACTTAAACATACTTTTTATCTGTATAACGAGTTCTCCGCCCGCCACTCCGTCCATGTGGATATAAAATGAATTTCTTCATATTTATAAATAGAGTGATCTTGCTGTCGATAATACTGGTCCTGGTTTTCTTCTTCATTTCAATTCCATGGCCGATGTTCTTTCCAATGCTGGTCCTACTTTCAATTCTAATTCCCGTTTCTGTTTCGACTCCGACCCTGGTCCCTTACTCGTTTTCGACCATGGTATTATTTTCAATTTCGATTTAAACCCTCTTCGATTACCAATCCCAGTAATTTTTAAAGTTTTACGCAGAATCACTTTACTAAAATAAACAAATGAAAAAAAAATCCAGAAATATTTTTTCGATACACTCAATTTCATCCAAATGGCCGTTTATGCGCGAATGCGTCAGAAGCATAAAAACATCGTCATAAATTCACACATTGTAATATTTATTTAGTAGGATAGCAGTCATTATAAGTTTCAATTTAAAAAAAACCCATTGTTGACGTTACCTTCCTTACTAAGCTTACTAATCATGAAACCATTATTTGTAATCATTGCATTACTTCTCCTTCACCCTATTTTACATCCCCCACTCCCTTTCCCCTTTCGTGAAATTCCTTCTCATCCTTCGCCCTCCCTCTAACTCTAACAAGTAAAAAAAAGCAAGCAAAGCAGAAACGAAAAAACTAAATTAAAAAAAAATCGTCTGATTAAGAAAAATATATAATAAACAGATAAACATATACAAAAACAGAGAGCAACTTACGTTTTAACCTGTCGTTATTTTTATACCAAATTTCATTAAAATGGGTTGTTGAGTTATTCTTCAATTGTTCTTATATGAAAAATTCTTATGAAAATACATGCAAAAAACAAAAGTAACTTATGTCGTTTCTCTGAGTTTAAGTTATTTTCGTACTGATCTCAACATATATAACAATTTACAGATGAAAACCTAAAAAGCAGACATACCTACCGACTTGAGTTACATTCACATTTCATATCGCACTATGAACATTGGTGACATTTATTATTTTTAGAACTAGCCACTTAGAAATTTTAACAATGAAAACACATTGAAATTTTGAAAATAGATCTCTTTGCTGACCTAATTATGTATATTGGATTCATCTGTCATTTTTTTGTAAATTAGCGGCAAATAGGAAATTATATGGATCATCAACAGGAATTTAACGGGAGAAAATTTTCGTGCAATGGTTTTCTATGACTTCCGTTGCTATTTAAGCCAACAAGAAAGTTATAATGGATTTCGTTGGCCGGTCATGATGAACCTCCGTGTCTTGCCACTATTTATAATTGGTTTGACGAGTTCAAACGTGGTCGCACTGATATGGCTGACGATCTTCGTGAGGGACTTCCTTCTGCTGCGACGACCGAAGACAACATCAATGCTGTGCTCATGATAGAGGCTAATAAAAGAGTAACCCACCAATAGATTGCGACAATCCGACAAGCTAAAGCATTGGCATGAATCAAGAACAAAAATCCTCGATAAACATTTCAGCGGTGAGAAAGCTATGTCCTCGGTGAATACCTCATAATTTGACCGAAACCGTTGTGTTAATTGGTATCGCGAAATTATGCGTACGCAGCATTTGAGTCACCACTGCCGGTGGTGCGGCTGCGGCATGCTGTATGCTGTATGCGGCATAGTTACCCGTGACGAAAGCGGAATTTACTGTTATGATCCTGAAACCAAAATACAGTCTGCTCGGAGGATCTTTTAATTCGAGGAATCGCCCAAAGCGAAACCGAAGAATCACAAAAAAGATGGTGGCCCTTTTCTTCGAAATGACATGTGCATTATGGAACAGTTGTTTTAAAAATTAAAAAAAAGTCAGTGCAAACTGGTGCATCAATATTGCTTATTTCACATTTTGGAAAAATTCGGGAGAAACGACCCCGCGGTTAGGGTTCTCCTTCATCATGACAACAGCTCACCACTAGACATACCGCTAGACAAGCAACTAACGATTTGGGAGCATTAGGTATAAAAATACTCGCTCACCTGCCTTACAATCCCAACCTTGGACCGTGCAGTTTTTATTTATCCCCTAAAATAAAAGAAATACTTCGAGGACATGAATTCACGGACGTCGAGTAAGCAATCACTGCATACGATTAGACCGTTGAAGCGACCCCTAAGTGCGAATGGGAGCGTTTCTCTCAGTGGTTTCATCGAATGCAGCGATGTATTGATCTCAACGTACACAATTTTAAAAAACAATTATAATAAAAATAATTCGTTAGTGTGCTGAGTTTTTCTATTTTCTAAGTCTTTCTGATTGAATCACGTAATATATTTTAGCATTAATGTGGATTAATATCTTATAATGGTCAAATCACTTTCACAGCTATGCCTTTAGGAACAACTTAATTTTTATTTAATTTTCATAACAATTTTACGTTATTGAACCCACTTACTACTATAAAATATTTTATTTTATGATCAAGACTTTAACTAGTTTAGGCAGATTTATAACTATTCGTTTTGGATATTAGACAAATTGCTTAGATGTTAATTTTAAATATGAGTTACTAGTATATAAATTAAAGTCAGGCCATCTGTACATGAGAAATATTAACTTTAGAATTTGTAATTGATAAATTTTTTTAATAATAAAGAAAAACATAGTAAAATCATAAAAAATGATAAAGTTTATTAATACAACCAATATATTTTTCGTATTATTTTAAATATACTAATAATTAGAGAATATTTGTATTTATAATTAGAAAATATATTACGATTTAAAAATATATCATTAGTTCAAATTCTTTTAGGAATTCTGTTAATTAATTAGTAATAAAGATAAATAATTTCACATCAATATTATTAATTTTAATAGTAATAAATTATAATAGGATGACGTACGATGACTTTGCAATCAAAGAAAATGATATTTATGATACATTATGCACAACTATTATTGACATCATGCAGAATGTAAAAAAGGGATGTGTTTGATCAATTCTTTTATCTAAAACGAGTCGTCATTTGTATGAGCGAAACCGCTGCCGCCTATACTTGGTAATAAAATATTACTTCCAAAATCGGAACTCCCCAGATACGTAGGTGGCGCCGAGCCGTCTCGGTGTATTGCCAATCACGCTTCATAGATTCGAACAACGGAACAAGTCAATATTAATATTAACGGAACTGGAAGACCGTAATATCGGTGCGATATTGAAACTTTTCTCATACCCGATAATAGTAGCATAAACCGCACGATATTTGTGTGTGTCGTGGAATAGATGACCTATTACGATATCGGAAGGTAGCGAAACGTCGAACCTACCGGTTTGTAGCTGTTTCGTTTGTTATTAAATTGAAACTTCAGAAGGTAGAGTTGAACGTTATGCGCGTGGCAAGGCATAAAACAAAACTACCCCGAAGCGGGACGTATGATTTGTATTTTGGGTGTAACACAGTAAACATAAATTTCTCTTTGCCGATAGAAATAACTGAAACATAATACTATAATTCATATTGACGTAAATAGTTGTTCTTGATTAATTATTAGCGTAGCCTTTGTACGAAGGCTGCTATTCATGTAACCGGAACTGACCACATAGAGAACAATATCTAAAAAGTAATTACAACGTTTAAAAATGGAACTCTTTGACTGTAGAATACAGTTTATTTCATGTAACTGTCAAATATTTTACCCTTGTGACATCATTTTGAAAATTGCATGTCTTTATCACCATGGATTTAACTCGTGAAACGATTTATTACGTTTCCAGTATGGACTACCTCAAAAACAGTGCATCGGTCAACTCACATCGACTTTTGGGAATAAAGCATCATCAAAAACCACTGTATATCACCCACTGGCTTAGTGAGTTTACTCGTGGGCGGTCTATGCTCGAGGACCAATTGAAAGAAGGTCGCTCTTAATCAGTTGTTGTACCACAAAATATCGATGCTGTGTGAGAACTAATAATGCAAGGTTATCATATAACATATAGCGAGATAGAAACATCCCTAGGCATAAGTATGATGAGCTTACATAAGACATTACACTTAAATTTCACTGTAAAAAATTTTGTTCGCGTTGGATTCCGCACAATTTGAGCATTTATCAAAAACTGCCTCGTGTTGATTGGTGCAAAAAAAAATATAAAAAAAATACAATCATATTACGTCAAAAGCTGTTTATAATATTTATACTGGTGATGGAACTTAGATCTGTGCATACGACCCCGAAACTAAACAACAGTAAAGGGTGTGGGTGTTCCAAGACGAACGGAACCCAACAAAAGTGATTCGTGCCAAAAGCGCTTTGAAGCAAATGGTTGCCTGTTTTTTTTGGTGTAAATAGACATGTTGTTACAGTGCCATTAGATAATCACAAAAGGTTAATTTGGAATGGTGCACGGCCATTTGTTTACCAGAAGTCTTTAATGAAATAAAAAAGAACAACCGACAACGCAAATCGTTCTTCATCATAATATTGCTAGTTGTCACACGTTGGCCGAAACAATTCGGTTTTCGGAAGGTCAAAACATCGAATTGACGGGTCATCCGCCTTACAGCTCCGATTTGACACCCAACGATTTCTATTTATTCCCAAGCGTAAAGAATAAATTACGTGGTCAACGTTTGTCGAGCCACGAAGAGGCCGTTGATGCGTTCAAAATGCACGTTTTGGGAATACCTCAATCAGAATCAAAAAAGTGCTATAAAAATTGGTTTCAGTACACGCTAAAGTGCATCGATCATCATGGCGAATATTTTTAAAAGCAAAAAAACCATATTAAATTATAGATGTTTGTTTCTTTTTAATATTCCGGGCACATAAATAGTAGCCCTCGTACATACAGTATATAAGCAGTGGGCGGTTCAGTGGCTAAAAACATCGGGGCAACTTGACCGACAAGTGTTTAACTTAAGTCGGTCCGGCTTTGGTCATTGCATGGCTGACAAAGATCGCTAACGTCTTTCAACTCGCGCCCGGGCAGCGTGAAGGGTTAAAGCCTATTAATAGATATAAAATAATTGTGGGAAGGTATGCCTAAGATGTAAGATAATTAAAAAAACCAATAATAGAACAACATGCAGTCTCTTTCCCTATTTCATTCTTCCACTCACACGCGCACACAAACACGAAACTATGTATTATTTTGGTGTTACGTGTAAACAAACATGTAATAACAAGACAAAACCGCTTTATGATCTTATACAGACAAAATTGGTGGCCCATTAAGGTAGAATGGAATTTCAAACACCCGAAACCGACGAGTTTGCATGAAGCGAGTGACTGGTGACAGTGAAAGGGAAGAAGTGAGTGCGTAAGGGTATGCTAAATGGAGGGCCGTGATCCCCTCTCCGCACTTCCAGAAAGTACACGTAATTATATTATTTTCAATTATAAAATATTATAAATTCGTATTATAAAAGTTTAACCTACTCATGTGTTTAAAGTATATTTATAAGCAATATCGGTAATGATCGTTACTTTAGATTAAAAAGTAATTAACTTCGCTCGATACCAAATTACTTCATTTTGATAACCCTTAATACGTTTCTCATCCTTTCATTATTCAGACTCTTTACATTTTACTAAATTCGTCATCTTCTTCGACATCTTCATTCCGAAAATACACAACGTGAATTCAATAAACGAAAACGGTATCGTATAAATAAAATTAAAATGAAACAGCATCTGATAACGCCGGCGTCGACGGGCCGCCCGAGACGACATCGGTGTCGGGTCGCGGCGCCGACGACGGCGGGCCCTGCTCATCGTATTTTCTATACAACTCGTTTCTTTACCTGCAACTCTACAGTATTGCCGCAGTCGTCGTGTTCCAAACGCTGCCCTCCGTTCGGCCGTCTCGGCGCGCCGGAGCATCGCCGCTGGATAGTTCGCTTTACGTCCGTTAACTGAATGCATCGGCCGGCTACGCCTGCATTTTGCATAAAATCGATACCGAATTAGAACAGCCTAACGGACCGTCCCGTTGTAAGCTATCGACATCGAATACGACACGCGAAAGCTGTTCTGACGATTGACACGTATAGAGTATGTAAGTCGTCACAATGACTATTATCATTAAATGAATCACTTGGATTATTGGAGTGTAGTTCCTTAACGCGGTTCGTGGTAGGAATTGACGGGTAGAAATCGTAACATAACGAAAAAGCGTTACGCTTCCTTCATGTAACGTTATCTCTCTCTCTTCAAATCGATTATTTCTTAAACTCCACTATTTTATATCTAATTTTTAATAAATTAATAATCTTTCTAAAGTATTATTTACATTATTTAAATTGCAAAAAAACCCTGACGGGAGTTCTCAATTGCACATTTATTTAGTTTTTTTTTTACCTACCTTCGTAAATAAATGGAAGATAGCGCCTTTATCAGTCTATGAATTGTAATGTATTTTCTTTTGTGGTCCTATATAATAGTCGAAACAGATTGTTCGCTTTTAATAGTTCCGATATTAAATAGATCTATCCCGATCTCGCAAATAATTCACCAGAGTCACCTAACAAATGTCAATCTCTTGGACGTCAATAATGAAAATTATAAATGACGGTCTTTAAGAGCTATATTGTGACAAAGAAAAGCCCAATGAATATCTTCTTTTGAATGGGGTTGTTAGTAACTTGAAAGATCGGATGGTTGGAAGTTTGGAAGGTGAAAGGATTTAATATCTATGAAGCTTTAAAATTATTTGTAAAATATTTTATGCTTTTAATCTTTATAATATAAAAATGGAAAAATATTAATGAGGGGACTTGTAATACAAGGTTTTAGTTTAAATTTTACGAGTTCAATATACGTACTTCTGGCCGTTAGAGTTACAGTCACAGTTTAACTAAATTACGTAAGCGATTGACTCATGCCAATTTTTTGGAATATGAATATGAAAATTTGGAAATTCAAATTGATGATAAAATCTTTGAATGCTATTATTTTACTGTCCGACTGTGCTAGAATCACAAAAAAAGAGCTACTATATACCTCTGTAATGTCTGTGTGTACATTCAATTTTTTGTGAAATTTCGAGATAGATAGATATTCGTTTTATGACTAACTGACCTTAATTCTACTATTTTGAAGCTCATGTCTGTCTGTCTACTTATCTATTTATAACTCAATTACGGCCTTATCGAGCGTATTGGTATTCTGTAAAAACATGTGATTGCACACAAGATAGGCTACTGTTTGTTTGTATGTCTGTCTGTATGTCATTTTATAACTTAAGAAAGATTAGACTTACCATGGTGAAAATTAGTATATAGTAAGAGCAAACAATAGGCTAATATTTTTCATTGTGTGTGTTCTCTTATGACTTAAAAATGATTTCACCGATCTATACAAAAAATAGTGTACAGTTAGAACCTATGATTGAAAAAATTATAGGTTCTATGCCTACTCTACACACCATAAGATAATCATAACAAATAATCATTGTTTTATTATTTATTTAGTAACCACATTCATTTGTTTTCATGTAGTTGCGTATGTATATGCGTAATTTGCTTTTTGTCGGAATTAAAGGGCATTGAATTTTATATGAAACCATTAATGGAATGACGTACGACTTCGAAAAGTGTTGAGATGCATATTTCACGATTAGGTTGGGGGACCGGGGTTATGTAATATGTTTTCATACAATTGCTTTGAAACTATACTCGCAAAAGGGAATATTTTTGCAATAGGAAACTAGCATACGTATCTGACGTTGTCTACGTATTTTTACTACTAAAGAGATGCCAAGAATTACTTCATTCATAAGAAACTCCTTGAGTAAAATAGCCTATCAACATATCGCTTTGGCTTCATGTGCATATTTACGTTATTACAGATTCTTAAAATTCTTTCCTCGTAGAAAGCAAGACTATCCCCAACTAATATAGCATAAATTTTATTTTGATACTAGTATCTGTCCCGGCTTCATGAAAAATTGGCACTGTGACCGGTAGCAGAATAAAAATTTCAAAGGGGACGAAGGGCAGAATCAGAACCGAGACCGAAAAGATTCGAAATCAAATTATCGGAATGGCGATCAGGATCATACTTATTTATCGTAATCATCCTACTCGGACGGAGCCGCGGGCGGAAGTTAGTCTGTCAATAAATGTTTATTTTTATAACGTCCTATTTTAAACCATAAGGCGTCGTTCAATCGATTTTTATTGCGCTACCGATGGTAATATTATTCGTCGATGTGTTGAGCGAGCGATCAAATCAAATAAATTTAAACGACAATTCTTCCTGTCTCTAACTATGAAATAAAATATTTATTTAAATACAGTATATGTAATTTTATTAATTAAATAAAAAGAAGAAATTACTAAATTATCTTGATGCAATCTGCAAGACATGTGACATTTCCAACTTTCTTTAAGGCACAAAAATACTATAAAATTAAGGGACACTACAAAGAGAGAGACAAGATAATATAAACTAGAATTTTATTCATTTTAAGCTTATATCAGTTGACAGTAGATATGCGCAATCGGAGCCTACAGTACAAATTGAAAAATAAACGCTTAGCCGGAGGCGCTCGATTGCATGTACATAAGTTAAGTTTATAATAAGTGATATTCTTAGAATTTCGTTTGGTTTTTACTTTTCATTTCATTGTTTTTTGTAGCTGTTTAACTTCTGTTTTAATTCCCATTATTTTTGTGTGGCATAAGAACAAAACATCTCAAATCATTAAATCGCGAAAACGTACGAACACATCATCCAAGTAAAAATCACAAAATAAAAAGTACTTAATAGAATTTCCTATTAGGGCTTACGTAGAGGGAATCCAATCTGAACTCGGCCAAATGGCACAGAAAATGTGATTGTATGATACGTAATTGTATATAGACACAGTTGCGTACTTTTTTGACTTGAAAAAACTAATCTAATCGAACCTGTAGATATTTTTCTGTCCACAAATATTAAGTTTACTTAAAAAAAAATAGAATAACCACATCAACGAATACACAAAATTTGAACTCTCCATTCGTATGTGCCGGAACACATTGTGTGTATTTCGACGACACGTCCCACAAGTGGGGTTAAGTCAATTTCGGGGAAAAGGGGTAAAGATGTACTCGGACGGCCGGGGCGGGCGCCGGCGGGCGGGGGGCTCGCGGTGCGGGCCGCGGGGGCAGCCGCTCCGGGCGGGCAGAGGGAATCTAATTTGCGGGCTGCGGGCAGCGCGCGATGCCTACTTTTGTCACACACTCGCAGCACGTTGCTCCAATTAGGCAAAGCGCGGCCGCGGGAGCGCGCGTCGCGTGCATCCGTAAACACTTCCCGCTGATGAGCCGCGGCCGCCCCTCATCATATTTCGAATGGGCCCGTAAGCAATAAAGCTCTCGCCTCGGTCAGCTCGGCACCGGTACGTATTTCGAACTAGTATTTCTACTATTTTCAATGTCGCTCGAATGATATTATTGAATGTACTCTGTGAGGTTATTAGAATAGGATATTATTTTCATTTACTGCCTAAAAGCGTAAATGTAAAAATTATTTACATTTACGCTTTTGAAAATATTAAATGTCAAATAAGAAGTAAGTGTGAATAATGTCGTTTGAAAATATTATATGTCAGATAATTAATAAGTTTAAATAATTTTTAATGAAAATATACATCAAATGATAAGTAAGTGGAAATAATGTAATTTGAAAATATTATACGTCAAACAATAAATACGTGTAAATAATCTCTTCTATTATACGCCAAGTAACATGTGTTAATGATATCCATTGAATGTTTAATGTAGATAAAAATGTAAAAAAGTAAATGATATTAATAACATGAAAAACGTATTTTGCCATTTATTACATCAATAAATTGTTTAAGAAAAAATTTAAGAAAAGCATCGACCCGAGACGAAGGACCTGAAATATATTTAATTAAGTGAATGTAGTACCTAGATAATTAATCACATTCATTATTATGATTTACTCGTGAAAATGCACTGCATGTTAAAATTTAGGTTCTTGCATTTAAAATGTGAATAAAGAGCAGTGGTTTCCGAGCAGTAAGTGCATTATCGTCACAAATGAAAATATTGGGGATGGTCAATGACCACACTGTGAATTGGCCAATCACATTAGGTCGTCGGTCGCGATGCTATCACCGCATTGGCCGACTGTTGTTAACATCCCTAATGGGCCAGCACTGAGGGCTTAAAATGTGAACACGCGGGTACGCCTTCCAGTGAGGTGATTAAAACACGACAATAGTTTGTAAGATGTAAAAAGAATCTTTTTGCAAAGCTTAAGTGTGTATATCTGTATGTATGTCACGGTTGATTTTGTCAGGAATTTGTCTTCCTATCGATTTGAAATTTAACATAGTTTGCTGGCATTTGATCTTGTAGAAAAAAACTTCAGAATCTTTTAACATTCGACTTAGATAATTTTAAGTGTTTGGAGAGTTTTGTTTTTGCAAAAAAATATCGGTGCACCTTATATCCAAAAATTGTAATGCAAACGACACGAAATAATGCCATTCTAAATATCATTGCTTAGATGTTTTTTTTTTAACTTCTACCTCAAAAAATTATAAAGTGGGAAAGACACTATTTATTTCATATGCTTTAGGATTTTATAAGTAAAAAGTTGCAATATAATTTCTTGGTTGTGCTATTTGTTTCTGGCTTGTTTTGATACCATTGAATAAATGAAATTTAAAAAAAAATAAAAATAAAAACGATGTCCCGTCACTTTTTTATTGTTTTTCTGTTCACCAAAATAATTGAATCTAACATTATTCATAAAAATTGATCCAAAGAATGATAAATATCTGAGATATTTAGTTCGCAAATCATCAGGGATTTTATGTAAAATTTCAGTTTAAAAAAAAAACTCTTAATAATTAATTAATTATTTAAAAACTTCAAAAATAAATTTCCAAGATTTTTGTTCATTCGGGTATCTGAAAAGTGCCTAAACTTTACTGTGTCTTGATATTTACATTTGATAATTAAAAACGTATTTTTTAGTTTTGCTGAGTAAACCGCCAAGCGAGCGCGTAAGCGTTTTTAGTCCTATTTTCACCTACAAAATAAACTTATAAATATTAGTTGTAGACTTTTGAAAGAAAAAAATTTTTTAAGGGAATTTCCTGCTCTATAGGAATTTTTTGTTTAATTTTCGATACCTGCAATATTGTTGAGATATTTCCAAAAAACCGTATCACCTCTTTTCGCTTTAATTAATTGTTTACATTTTTTAAAACTTTTGTAATTTTTTATGCGTAACTGTAACTTTTCCAAAAACTTTCTGGGTGCAGTTACTTATCAAATGACACCTAGGTCATAACTTTCCAAGACGGTGAATTGGAATTCAAAAAAACGGCACATGGAAACTAGACTATGGCTCGAATGCTCAAATTTGCATTTGAATTGCCTTCGGACCAGAATGAGCATTAGTCAATTAATTGAATAATTGAAAGACATCAATCAAATGGAAAGCCATTCGCCTCAAAGTCATGCCTCAAAAATCATATTAAGCCGTCAGTCCCGGACATTTCAGTCGTTAGCAGTTAGTCTTTACATGTTGTTAAAATAGCATCGTATAAATTAGAATTTTACAATTAAACGAGTCGCTAATACGTATTATACATTTTTTTCTAATAAAAAAACAAATTATAATAAACGGCTTCAACGACAAATATTCGTTTTGATGGCAGTTCATTAATTTTTTATCACAAACCTTACATTATAGAATGATGCTATTTAAAAAAGTAAGTTAAATACCTTAGCCAAATTAAAAAGGACAATGATGCGAAGTAATGAAAGCCTTATGTATCTTTAGATTATTCAATATGTTTTTTCAGCGGCATAACTTCCTGTATCATATATAAAGTTAAGGCAATAGAAGGCATTTTCATTGGTTATCTGTCTTAAATCCGTATCGACACCTGTAAGTACAGGGACGCGCTTCCACACGTTTTTCATATTTACGAGTTATATCCGGCGGCGGGGCCGCGGCCGCCCGCGCGCCCCCGCCCGTCGCCAAGATTGATGAGGGCGGGATGGATTTGTTCTATTCGCGAACTCGCTCATCAATCATTCTAGGATATTTTTCCGTGTCTCAGGTTGTTTAGCCTAAATAGATTGTTGCGGGCCGAGGCGCGCGCGCCCGCAGCGCCGACATGTGTATCCGCTTAGCATTGACGACGACCCATCCGTGAAAGGCCGCGCGCGGCGCCGGCGCCGCCGCCCTACGACATCGATCTCGACAGCGCGGACGCCGTTAAATCTCGCGCCGAACGACGACGATGGAACTCATCGCGTCTTACACGAGGACGATACTGAAACGCTTCGGTCATAAATGGTGTCATTATTGCGAAGATATTTCTTGCAACGGCGACGGCCCGTGCTCGACCCTCCTCGACGTAGATCCCCCTCTCTCAGTCGCCGCAAAGTGTTAGCAATCGGTTCACAATGTAAACTGTGACTATAAGTATGAAAACATTTTTGAATGCACATAGTCTTGTAAGATCGTTAAGTTCGAGAACATGTTTAGTCTAAACACTATACAGCACGGCTTTATACGGCAGCTATTTTTAAGGACTATGTTATCTTTTTCTTGTTAAAGTCTTCAATTTTTGGGTTAAGCTAACTTCTTTCCGTTTTTCTTTCAATGTCATCCTCAAATATCCTTAAAAATGGCACGGTAGTAACCATATTTAGTAATATTGTCAGCGCGTAAAGGAGAAGTGTTGCATGTTCATTCTCATTTTTTTTTAATTTCTCAATTTTCGTCCGAAGAGGTTTATTTATTTCAATTTAAATATCTACTAAACAAATTAAAAGGTACTGCCAACCTAAGTAATCCTGCGCCGCTGGGGCAGCGGATGAATACGCATGCGTACCCTAGGCCTCAGCACAAGACTGCGAGAAGCACGCCATGGAATTTTAGTCGGTAGGAGTCCGACATAATTCGGTTCGCTATTCTAAGGTCTCGAGTATCCATGAGGATACTCCCACATAGAAAAGTGTCGCCTTAAGTAATAAAATAAATATCAGAAGCACATCTTCGTACCTTGTACAAAATCTTGGTATAAAATCTACTTTTCGTTTAAAATAATTAACAATATTTTTCGTATGCCCATTTTCATAAATTCACTGTAGAGTTTTCCAACCCTTTGAGTCTTAACATCATAATCTGGTGAGTGACGACAAAATTGTGTTTGAATCAATATCCATTGCTATTTTTCTTTTGAATTTCATGCATGTCTACAGCTTTAAACTATTTTTGTACAAGTTTATTTTCTTACTCCATAATGGATATAGACGTCTCAGAGTTTGGATCGATCAATCTCTTACACTCTGTCTACTCTCTAAATAAAGGTACAAGAAAGCGCCTATGTCCATCGATCGGTAAGCCCATCGCTAAGTAATTTATTTTATACTGAGATGTAGAATCATTTAAGACCGTAGTAAATTTTACCAACAATAAGCATTCGAATTTTGTTGAAAAGTACCTCCGTCCTCTAATTTGAAAAAGAATAATGTAAAACAGCGAAAAAACTCTTTATAATGTAATGAACACAATCTGAAAAACTGTTGACCCCGAATGCCATCAATAAAACTTCCCTATATGATATTTATTGATGTGCCTCTGATGTGTCTTGTCTTATGAAAATTTATTTAAGTTGACTCTGTAGGCCATACCTGAAATTTCTATTTACTTTCGAGCTTAAAGAGTTAAAAAAAAAAACGAAACAGGAAAATATTGAGTCTATCACATTCAACAGATCAATGTTATTACTTTTCCAAACTCAAAAATATAATCGTATTGCATTTTGAGCTCTTAAAGTTAATAAATTTATGTATATACACATCATATTTATAATATGTACATACATAGATTTCTGTTTATTATTATACAAACGTTTTGTTTTCAACTATGATATTTTTCGAACATATTGCTCTATTTTGATCTAATTTATAGCATCCGACGCAGTTTTTCAAACATTAAAAGACGTCTAGTACCAAACGTCAGCCCATCAAGAATTTTGAAAAAATCCCTTTTTTGAAGTGAAACTTCTAATGCGACTTCCAACAAGGTTGCGTTAAACGATTAACGCTACCACTGGTATGAAAGCACTATTGCGTTAAACGTTCAACGCTCCTGGGGAGGGGAATAGAAAGAGACAGAGCGAGAGTGAATGCGTGGCACTCGAACGCATGCGCGTAGTATACTTGTTACAGGCCAGCGCTAGCGTTAGCAACAGTAGCGTCCAATATTCCAACGCAAGAGGGAGAGAGAAAGAAACATACACAAAGGTAGAAAGTAGAGAGAGAAAGAGAGTGAGTCGGTAGATTTCGTCTCGCAATTGTTTTTCGCAATTGTAACGTGCGACGAAAAACCCAATTTCTACCCCTTCCTATTTTCATTTCCACATTACGAAGTTTCACTTTTTCTGCGCGGAGAAACTCCAAGCACTATTTTTTTAATTTTTTGTAAACGACATCTTTCAAACAAACCAACCAATTTCGATGAAGTTTGCGATATTTTTTTGACAAAAAGTAGCTGGTTAGATAAATCGGTAGTGCAGTTTAAAACTTATTCTTAAAAACAATGTTCGAAAAATGTGTTTCCAAAAATATCTCTTGGACAAGTTAACCGATTTTGATTTAGCAACAATCAGTTTCGCTTTTTAAGGAGAACAACTATGCATAGATCTTGGAATTTATCGATAGAATAGTTTACAAAATTTTGTATAAAACACTTTTGGAAAAAAATTTCCGACGATACATTGTGAACAAATTAAGCGTTTTATATGCAGTTTACGGTAGTCGATACGACTGCTTCAAAAAAGGAGATGATTAGGCTTCGGTATCGATCGAAAGTCTCGAAGTTATTTAAAAACATTTTTTTTCTAAAAATTTTATTTTTAAGACTTCTCAAAACCTGCCAAGCGGAATCGGTTCAACGTTTCAGGAACTCTAAGTTGAATGGACCTCTGAGGTCCTATGAAACGTCATAGGTACTTAAAACGTCAAGATTTTATAAAAGCTTAATTTACGAAAATCAGACTGAAAACAGTAACTTTCTATTTTATGAAGCTTTTCGATTTTCATAGCGTAAAGTTAAAAAAATCAAGGGGTAACCAGCTATTGACACGTGAAATTGAGGGTTGAAATTTTTTTCGTACACCCTTTGGTGTCTTTGAATAGGTTTTCAAAATGGATTGATCGTTTTCAAGTGAGCTTTTTTCTGAAATGTATATTTAGAGGATAGTCACTTTTTAAAGACGTTAACTTTCTGTCCTTTAGATTTGTACTGCGCATTTTAAAAGTCTGCAAAAAATCGTAGTAATCGCGCTTTACAAACAATTCGACAAAAAAACATTTTGAATGATATCTATTGGCAACTTTTTTAGATATCCGAAATTTCCAGTCGTCTACAGTAACAAACCAACTATCAGCCCTTAGGGCAGCGATAGAATTTTTATGCAACCTATCACTCAACCATATGTTTATACATACATTATATTTTTCTTTATTTTCTCAACATCTCTACACCGTTTATCAGGAATCAGATAACTGTTTGATTTAAATTTACTACAAATTTTCGTTGACGAGGGAACCTCGTCAACAACCTCGAAATCAGACGACTCAACAGAACGTGACATACAGTCGCGCAAGTCGTCACGTGAGGCGGTCGGGAGCCCTCTGTTGATAGTTTTAACACTCCTAACACCCTGGTAGATGTTACTGTCTGTATTTTCCTGAGGATGTACTGGTCTGTGGATGAACAGATTTGAGGGTCGGTCGTGGGTTGCATGCTGCATGTTAATACATGTTGCAGTTTGCGCCTGATTAAGTTTATGTCAAATGCTCGAGGTAACATTAATAATTAAAACAGTACTCCATTCTCGTTTTAATTTTTTTCGTGACTTGCGATAGCATTGGGAGATAATTATATAATACTAATTTTCAAACTGTTTACCAGACCATCAAAATCTTGTTTTTTTTTTTTACAAGTTTCATTAATTAACTAATTTTTTTTTCTGTTTACGTCTCCAAACGGCGGCCGTTTCAAACGTAGCCACATCGACCACGAAGATCTCCAGACTACCTCGGCGATAAGGATAATCTAGTACGCCGGTGCACATTTTGAACCCTCGTAGACGTTGAAAGCAAAAAGGGACCGGGACCGCCTCTATGTCTAAGTGAAATAGGAAAGTAAATAAATAATTCAAAGGTGAAATCGCGGCCGGTGGAGTTCGACATTGGAGCCATCGACGGCGAAACGATAAATATTAATTGTGCTCTCTGCGAGGCGACGCGCGGCGCCCGGCCGGGGATGGGGGGGGTCGCGAACGACTTTCCCAGCTTTACAGTAATATTGGCGGGGTAATTGAATTGATGATAGGCACTCGAACACGACGATATTGGTAACGCGACGGAATATTTGAAACTTCGCCTTCCACGCTCCCAAATAAAATTACTGATAATGTAAGCCGATCCTTTTTGGCCTACGACTTCATAGACGTGGTTCGATATTAATTTATATCGTGGAATATAATCTGCTTACTAAACACAGTACCGTATTGCTAATAGGAAATATGACGACAAATTTCGACTTTGGAGAAATCGTTTAATCGAATTTAAATCCACGTTTTTTTCATCATCGTTCGAATTCCATCATAAGTTGGCACAGTATGACTATTTTACGTCTCTCCATTCTGAGTATTCTGACTCCCTATTCAGTATCGGAATCAATACTGAATTCGCAATTGGTATAGTACACAAAAATTTGATGTAGTTAGAGAATAAAATATGATTTATCTTGTATCTACACTAGGGTGCTTTTTTTTGAACTATTTTTTTTTTTCGATCCCATGGTGAAATTTTATTGGAAGTACCGTAAAAAAAATTCCCTGAAAGTTTGAGCCCTTAATATTAATATTAAGTACTAGACCAAGGCGTGTAAAAATTTCCCATTTAAAATACATGTAAAACTTGATTTTTTTTCTTTTAAATTTTATAACTCAGAGACATTTAATGGGATTACCTCGCCCAAAGACAGGTCTTCTTCAGAATTGAACGCTCTACAAAAGTCTCCATTACAGTAAAGTCATAACTTCCACCTACGGGGTAGTACAGGCCCCTAAACCTAATTTTTCCATAAAATTCGCGTTTTTTTGGATTCACCTCGTAAACAACACTAGCTACGGAAAAATTGTAAATGACAAACTTGTACAAAATTTTATTTCCTACAAAAAAGTCTTTGGCACCAAATCGTTAATATTAATACTTTTTGAGATACAGAAATTTTAAGTTAAAGTGGTATGGAATTTTTATGGATTTCTGAGCTTAATTGTTAAATTATCAACTTTTTATTATAAATTGTAAATTTTTCATGAAAATAAATAGTTGCTAATAAAAATGACTATATTCAAGTTCAATTTTCATTAAAAAAAAAGAACAATTCATTTAATGATGTTTTCAATTAATTACAAAAATGTTGGAAACAACAAAAAATCTAATTTTAAGTAAAGTCTCATCTATAAACACAATTATTGTACTTTATAAAACATTTTTCCTCGAGTAAGTTGATTTTGTGCACAATGCGAGTAAGTTGATACTGCGAGCGATGATTTTGTACTGTTTGAAAAATTTTTTGTCTTTCATCTTTATTATGAGTTAAAGCTTCATTGAATTTTTGAGTAAGGGCGACTCCTCGTTCAGCAATATCATTTACCACTTTCAAGTTTTTAAATGTGTCAATACATTTTTGGTAATCAGGATTTGATTCCCATGTATGTTGTTCAGTATTTATAAATTCATAAGAAAGGTCAAACTGTTTAAAAATCAACGTTGAGTTTGGAGTCACAAAGTCACTGATGTTGTTGTCAGCAAATGAAGAAATTAGGTTGTAAGGCACTGAAAAATCAATTGTTTGTAAAGTAAAATATAAATAATCGGTGATTTAAATGACAATTTATAGTAAAATTAATTTATTTAACAATTTAACTTAAGAATTCCATACCCCTTTAACTTAAAATCTCTATATCTCAAAAAGTATTAATAATAACGATTTGGTGCCAATGACTTTTTTGTAGGAAATAAAATTTCCTACAAGTTTGTCATTTACAATTTTCCGTAGCTAGTGTTGTTTACGAGGTAAATTCAATAAAACGCGAATTTTATGGAAAAATTAGGTTTAGGGGCCTGTACTACCCCGTAGGTGGAAGTTATGACTTTACTATAATGGAGACTTTTGTAGAACGTTCAATTCTGAAGAAGACCTGTCTTTGGGCGAGGTAATCCCATTAAATGCCTCTGAGTTACAAAATTTAAAAGAAAAAAAATCAAGTCTTACGTGTATTTTAAATGGGAAATCTTTACACACCTTGGTCTAGTACTTAATATTAATATTAAGGGCTCAAACTTTCAGGGATTTTTTTTTACGGTACTTCCAACAAAATTTCACCATGGGACCGAAAAAAAAAATTGTTCAAAAAAAAAGCACCCTAATCTACACATATAAAGTTATCCCAGCTACGGCTATTGTACGTGTATTAAAATAGAATAACTCTCATAAAAATATACGACGGTATCTAAGTTAACTTTCCAGAGATGGGTCCGTTAATTTCTAAAAAAAACATTATGTAATTCATTTTTGAAAAGGTTAAAATAAATTCTTGTATATTTTTGGAGTTACTAATACGAATATAGTATTTGTAAATTCGTATTGATTGTGCAAATTGATATTAACTTAAGCTTCTGTATCTATTTGTCTGCTCTTTGAAACTAATAACGAGCTATTTCAGCGTTTTCCGAAAATCAACCCTAAAGAAGTAGATTTTTTAAGGAACTCCTACTCGTCTTGTTCGAAGACGTCATCGAAATGATAATTTGTATTTCAGTGTAAGTGAATAACGGCCATACGTGCGTTTTTTGGAAAATCAACCTTTAAATGGGCTAAAGTAAGACCAGAACTTTATAGTTCTACTTGTAGGTTTGTGTCTGTGTTTATAATACAAGTCTAGTACGGAATAAGTAAGTATATCCCTACTGTTTCTCCGTAAATAATAAATAGTTCACTTCAATTGAATGCCAGGTCTTAATGTTAAAGGAACGCAAAGAAACAAATTACTTTGGCTATAATTAAACAGTTTCAATAAACACCTATAACTGACTATATATCATGTAATCGGCTTGAACGAACTATTTATAGTACGCTGAGATCGAGTTCATATTGCACGACTCATAATGCGAAGCATTAAGAAGTGCTTTACGAACGAATAATTCTTTTTCCTCAATTTCGTAACTTTTTTCATCAATAACACGATTAATAATTCATGTAATTTTATTAACCTGTGCACTATTTGATAGATAATTTAATGAAGATTAATTCTATCACTGGTTCAAATCGATTTAACATAATACAATTAGAAAACTATCAAAATAGTCAAAGAAATTTCCTGTCAATCAACACTTTTTTCGTTCCGGACACGATAGCGAGCGTAAAAATTCACTAATTTGATCCATTTTTTTTTTAATAGCTTGAGATCCACTGTCCGGAGATTGGTATTGAAAATGGTTAACTTGATTTGTGTCGTTTAATAGTTATTAACAAAAAACGAATGAACATAATGAGTGGTGCACTTTTGGATTTTCCAAATATTTTGTTTTTATGTCAGTTTGTCTTTTCGTTCTGCAGTCACCGTTTCATAGCGTTCTGATTCAACTATTCGAAACCTTTTTACTTGGGTTTCCTGGTGTAGATATTTGTTTCACGTAGGAACTTATTTAGCCTATCAGAAATTTGTGTTTTACTACAGACATTTAGTGCATACTAAACTATAACTGCTCAAGTAAAAGGGTTAACCGATTTCGAAATATTTATCTGTTAATACCTTCGGTACCTATTGTTTTTCAGTCGTTAAAAATGTATTTTTTCTCAATTTTTTTTTAAATAGAAATATAATTTTAATAACTTTTTCTTTTCAGCGTCAATTTAAACAATTGAACTAATGTCGACGGCATTTAATTCAAAGCGATAATATTTGTATTAAAAACAACTTTATAACATGATTACATTAATTTTAAGATAGTAACTCAGCTATCATCAAAAAGTATAGAGCCTCTCTTTAATTTTAGATAATTAGAGCACTCTTTTTTTTTGTATTGTTCTGATCTGATAAAATCTATGACATACATGTAATTAATATCATTTGACACACATCAAATGAATTTATAAAACTTAAAATATTCCAATAATATTGAATAACATTGTATCGTTGCAGCTGACAACATGTACCCCACGTTCCCGCGTTTCGTGGAGCCCGTGACCAACGTGACGGTGACGGTGGGCCGCGACGCGCTGCTGGCCTGCGTGGTCGAAGACCTGCGAGGGTACAAGGTGACTGTGTGTTGACTCTTTGGCCTTCCTGCGACTCCTCAACATGTTGAGGAGTCACAGTCTTTCTCAACAGACATGTCTGTTGAGAAAGTCCGATTACCTTTATATGGATACGCGGTTCTTTTTATACATTTTGGCAGGAGTGTCTGTGTATGTAAATAGTGCAAAAAAAAGAGTTCATTACATTTTTCTCCTCTGCTTGTCAAACCGATTTTCTTTCTTTCTTTTTATTTAGTAACTATTGACGCTCTTTAATGTTATCAATGAAAAGATTTCGGAAATTTCTTTTTTTTCCCCACCTTCGACGTATAATTGATACCTTTATTTAGAAATCTTTATCTGTCGTACCTCACGCTCTTGCGTCTTTGTGTGTGATCCCGGACATACAATGAACTTATATATAACAGTATAAAGAAAATGTTCGTAATATGCAAATTAACGTATGTTTTCTTAAAATTTTAATAATGATTATCGTGAATTTCGACCACTGAGCGAACAGTAGTCATTTTAAATGTACGAATGACTCTGTTCAAATAAATAAAGATATAGTATTCTAATTAAAAGATAAAAAAAAGATTTTTGATCTTTTTAAAACGTGACGTTTCATAAGACAAATCTGTTTTGTAATTAGTTAATGTTTTAATGATCCCTTCTTACGATTAAGACGTGATTGATTAAAATTACGAAACTTAAATAATGACTTGATTTTATTTAAATGGTACCTACGCCTACAATAAATAATGAAATATTTAATTATTTTAAGAGTTATATTATATTTGTATTCTAATATTCGAGGCATTTGAATGGGAAATTGAACGAGTACGACATTCGATCTATTTACTATTCTTTGATATTTGAATAAAAAAATAGCTTGGATATTTTTATTTAAGCCACATATATATAATTCAACTGTTTTAATGGAAAGAATTGTATTAATGAATTTTATCGTGTATGTATATTTCAATGGCTTTTGTTGACTTCACAAAAAAGGATTAGGTTTTATATTCTTCTACAATTGTAGATCGATTTCGATTTTATTTTATTTTATTTGATACGGTCGTACTTTCGAGTTGGTTCTGTAGTCATCAAGTCAAGATCTGATGATAGCAGCCCAGTAAAATCCAGGGTTACTCTCGAATATAGTGGGTACGTACGTGTAGTGTGTTTGAGCTCGTTTTTTAGTTTTACAATTTGTGCGTCTGGCAGTTATAATCTTAGGCTACTAAAGTGACGATATAAACGACAGGTCACGGTTAGGAGTTAAGGGATAATGCTGTAATTTTTTGCCAGAAACTAGTCTGAAACGGCTATTAATAAATGAAAACTAGTTACACAAAATTAAAATTAAATACGTATTAATCTAACTACATATTTTAATTCGTTTATATAATTGCAAATCTTGGCAGAAACGCATCTCGGATCTCTTTACCAATAACAGTATAGACGAGGTGAAGTGTGGAAATGTGGAAGTCAAAGAAAATGTGATCTGCTTGATTTGTAGAACTTTTATATGATAAATAATAAGAATAATTTATATAATTTGTATATAGAATAACTTATTACACTTTATTTTTAAATATATTTATTTTGTGGGTTGAAATTTTTGTGAGGCAATAATTCTTGTTTGTTTATGTCAGACGTGACATGTTTACGACTTGTATGATGCGAATGATTCAAGAACATTCCGGTCGGCCAGTTGGCGGGTATAAATAGTGAATTACAGATCCGCAGGGGGAGATTTATTTCTTAGATAGTAGCGTTCACAAGTCAAATGTCATCAATTGGTTCCGTAGCCATTTATTATGACTCTCTATTACTGTATATACGCCTTCTACTGTTGTACATGTTGCCTTTAATCTAATCTCAATATTCGAATCCCCGACAGGATAATTTCATAACAATAGAATTAGTAAACATGAATATGAAACGTTAAACATTGATTCAAAAAAGAGATCTTATTCTAAGGAGATACAACCGTGTCTGATTTATATTTAGCTTGAACCGACTTTAAACACAACTAATCGGGTTTTTTTGAGTCTACTTAAACAATTATTTAAATAAGTTTTTAGAGGTTTTTTTTTTAATATTTTTATTAAAGATATAATTAAATATCTTCTGGAAGATTATAAAGATTGACTTCTCTCCTGCTCTTAGATAGTCTATTTCACAAGTGCCAATTTCCTAAATTCGAACTGAGACTGGTCGAAAATTGTAATTATGGTGTTATTCAGTTCGTAATTGTATCAAGTTTTATTGTTAAACTTCCAATGCTCAGCAAAAAAATTATAAAAGCTATAAACAATTTAATGAAGAAAAGGTAAATTGGTTATTTGCAACTATCTTAAAAACTTTTGAGATATCCAAAATCTGAAAAAACCATTAGAAAATTTCACAAAACCTGTATATAGAGTATTTAATATTTAAATTTAGTGGCGAAAGTAATGGTAAAAACGCGGTTAGAAATCCATAGAATTAATTAAGTTAACCCATTAGCATCTCTAATTTTAGATTATTTGCTTTTAAAATGAAAAATATTTCAATGAAAAAATACAAATGAACGTATTTCGATATTCCTTCAATATTCATGGCTCTATGGTCGACCATTTGCCTGGTAGGAGTAGCTGAGGAACCGTGCAGCTGTTAAACACTCAACAACATTTCTTCATGCGCGCGTCAGTGATCTCGTTGATCTATAAACTATACCAAGGAAGATGATAAAAATTATTTAAAAAAATCATAAATATTCTAGGTTCGTGAGGAGCTAGTTTGCTCAGATCATAATAGATGCTTCAATTTTCAATTAGTTGATAGGCCATCATTTAATACAAATACATTTTTAATAGATAACAAATGTTATAAGGCATGTAGGTACATTGTTTTTATCGATTTCCTTCAGCCCATTTCTTGTCCGTAGTATTTATTAATCGTATTGATATTTACTTTTTGCTTGTAAACTTTGCTGGAAATAACTCTTAGTCCAGTCGGATTGAAAAAACACAACGCTACGAGGGAATTACGTCCCCTAAGCAAGCACGTTATATGTTTTTGGAATATGTGTAAACTAAATGTTAGCAAGGCTAAATAAATCATATTTGTCAAGCCTAGAGCCATAAAAGTCGTTATTTATTTTGAACAATATTTATGTTTACTATTATTATTTATTATTATATATTTTTTTAATTATATATATATATATATCTTAGATGTATATATAGATTATATGGACATCTCTATTTTCTATTGTTATTATTCTAAATGAAATGTAATTGATGTTCCTGTACGTAATTATCAATATGTTCGTCAGAACGTAACATTAGATTTAATTTGGAAAATAGATCATTATGAATATTATAATGTCCAATTATTTTTCATAGTTCTTAAAAAATAGCATTGAACGTATTTGATAATTTACTTTAGGTATTAAAATAATATTTCAAAAAAGAAGTGATGCGTATCGGCTCCGACGCTCGACTGAAGTTTATTCCTTACGAACGATTTTCTTTGAATATTAAGTCGGGCAAAAGTTATTGGCATATTTTATAAATAAAAAGTTGTAGTTAAATCTTTTTGGTTGTACTGTTTTAAGTATCTGGTTAGTTTTGATACCATTAAATAGGTAACATTTTAAAAAAGAAAATTAAAACGTAAAAACGGTGTCTCGCCATTTACCTATTGTTTTTTTTGTCCACCAATATAAGAGAATCTAACATAAACATTTAATACATTTTGAAGTTTTATTACAAAACAGGGAAAAATGCGACACAAACCTAGAAAAAAATTGTGACTTTATGGACCAAATGTAGTGTCGGTGAGAGTAGCACAAAACTGGTTCAAATATTTTCATTATGGTAATTTTAATAACAAAGATGAATTTCGCTGTAATCCGTAACAAAGATGAATTGTTACGAATAAAGTCGATATCGAAAAAGTAGAACAAGATCTACATATTAGTTCTTGTGACATAACTAAAGATCTGGAGCCTAACTACAGAACAGTTTTGGTTCATTTGGAAAAAGCTGCATATACAAAAAAGCTCGACATGTGGGCCCCACACGTGCTCACTGAAGGAAATCTAATGAATTATGTACTCATTTGTGAATCTCTATTGGTACATAATTAAACCGAACCGTTTTTGAAAAGACAAGAGATGAAAAATTGATAACCCATGAAAAGAACTTGCGTAAAAATACATAGTCGAAAAGTAAGCAAGCTCCACAGACTATAGCGAAATCCGAATTAACTCACAATAAATTTATATTATATTCATGCTAGGATTGGAAGGCCATTATGCATTATGAGCTTTTACCGCCGGGCGAAATCATTATTTCGGATCTCTACTCCTAATAGCTCACGAGACTCAAACAAGAAGGAGAGATTAAACGGCCGAAATTAACCAACAGAAAGGGTGTGGTTTTTTACTATCATAGCACCAGACCACACACATCTTTAGCCACTAAACAAATACTGAGAGTTTAGTTGGGAAGTATTAATGCATTCACCATATAGGTTTGACCATGCACCCTCAGATTTTCATATGTTTTGGTATTTTCAGAATTTTCAGGTAGTGTTAGATTAACAAAAAATTAAAAATATCTTTATTTCATAGGTAATGAAATTACACTTGAAATACGTCATTAATAAATTCTTTTTCAACTTACCACCCATTCTCTCTCACTCTCTCTCAAACTCAAGGCTTACGCTTTTTACTCATCAATACAAAGGATTTAGTAATTAATAATTTAGTCGACATTTGAAAATAATATGAAATAACCTGATAGCCGAGCAGCTCAATCCCAAGGGCTTTTTTCATTAAAATATTCCAACCGGGTATAATAGCCCTTGCCGTATATCTTTCTTTTAAAGAAACGTTTAAACTCAGCAAATGGCAAATTTTGAATTTCAGTTGGGATCTTATTATAAAAACGCACACATGTCCCCTTAAATGATTTATTAACTTTACTTGGACGATTCTTATGAGCAGCAAGATCATTCTTATGTCTAGTGTTAATGTTATGGATGTTGCTCCTTTTATGGAACGATTCTATATTTCTCTTGACATATGCCAGGTTTTCGTATATATTTTGTGATGCTAAAGTTAGAATATTAATTTCCTTAAATTTTTCTTTGAGAGATGTCATTGGTCTCAGATCATAAACAGCAGGAATAGCTCGCTTCTGCAGCATGAGAATTGTGTTAGTATCGGCTGCGTGACCGCATAACAAAATTCCATAGGTCATAAGACTATGAAAAAACTGAAATAAAGTAGTCTTGCGGTGCTTTCGTCTGTAAGTCGCCGAATTCTTTTGACTGCATATGCTGCAGAACCAAACCTTTTCGCGAATCTCATAACATGATAATTTCAACGTAACTTAGAATCTAAGGTGAGACCAAGAAGTAGGGTTGTGTCCACAATATCCAGTACCTCGTTTTTGACTATAACATTTATGTCGATCAATTTAGAATTAGATAAGGAAAATTTTATAAGTTTTGTTTTCATTTCATTGAGCAGTAGATTATTAATACTAAACCACTCAACGATTTCAGAGATGGTACTGTTTACTTCGTCAAAAGCTGGTTCATGCCTATTCTTAACGAGATGTGGTAGATCATTTATGTACACTAGGAATAGAAATGGACCAAGAACTGAACTCTGTGGTACGCCCATACTGACTGCAAATCATGACGACCTCTCACCGTTTATGTCAACCCTTTGAATTCTATCAATTAGATAAGACTCTAAAAGTCCAAGGGATCGACCCGTGACGCCATAATGATGTAGTTTCCCGATCAATGTGTCATGAGAACGCAGTCAAATACCTTGGATAAATCACAGAAAACACCAATTGCGTCCCGTGAATCCTCCCAGGCATCAAAAATCTGCTGAATGAGCTCGACATTGGCTTCGGTTATTGAGCTAACCTTTGTGAATCCAAATTGTTTAGCGTTCATCAAAGTATTGTTATAAAAATATTGCAATAGTTGATTTTAAATAAGCTTTTCAAAAATTTTACTGAGCGTCGGTAGTATTGATATCGGTCGAAAGTTTGTAGGGTCAGATATACTACCGGATTTAAGTAATGGAATTACTTTACTTTGCTTCAATAGATCCGGAAACACACCACAATTAACGCTAGCATTAAAAATCACTACTAAACATAGAACAATACAATCTGTTATTGAATCAATTATTCTTACGAAAAGGCCGTCAAGATAGGCAGTTTTTCTCATTTTTATACATTTGAATGCTTTAAGAATGTCATTATAATGGACGTGGGTAAATGCAAATGAAACGCCCCAAACATCGACGTTACGTTTCAGCAAAGATTCGGCGAGAAGTGCGCGATGACTTCAGAGATTGTGCAGTTGAAACTAGAATACTAGCAAAGAACTTTTCAAAAGCAAATGCAATTTTTATGTCTTTGTTTAAAATTTAGTCATTAATTTTTAATTAAAATTCTAAATGTCGGGATATCCGTTTCCAGTTTCACTATTTATTATATTCCAAGTAGTCTTTACCATATTTGTGCTCTTTTTTATTTTATTACAGATAAATATTGATTTTGCGAGTGCACACACACGCTAAAAGATCCGGGAATAATTTCTTACGTATTGGATAAATATATCTGAGTTGTTATACGCTCTCTTTCTCATAAAGTTTGTGCAATTTACGTCTACTAGAATGAATACCCACTGTCGCCCAATCACTAAATGATAAGGTATAATTAACATTGATGTTTTTTTTATTTAAAACATTGTTGTATTCAGACCTGGTTATAGTCAACAGTAGACTATATAATTCATTGGGGTCTTTACAATATGACAAGTCAGACACCTTTTTTTAATAGATTAAATCTAAACTGTTCAAGACGACCAGTGTTCACAGGCACAATTTTGATTTTACGTTTTATATTCTTTTATCATTGATTTTAAACGTAACGTCGACAATGATTAGATGATAATGAACTTATAACTGACTTATACTCTGGATTAACATTTGTAAATATATTATCCAGACAGGATAACGAAGTAGCTGTGAACCTAGTCGGTTCCAAAAATATATTGTCTAAATTATAACGTTCGAATAGAGATTTTATTCTAGTACATTAGAAAGTTTCCGAAAACAACAATATATTTACGATTTTTATACAAAATATCATCCATTACTTATCCGAATCAATGATGACTTAAGGGGTTTGTATACACTTACTATAACAAGCTGCTCTATTTCTATGCAGACCACTTCAATAGTTCGCTCAACAGACAGGCTCACAATATTTGAACGGTCTTTATATTTTATATTATAGTATTAGGGAGCCTCCATGCATAGCTTTTGCTCTACTGAACGAACTTGCTTGATGACTTCTAGTCCAATGTTCTGTAATATATAATATGTCAATCTCATTTTGATTTATGAATAACTGAATTTCCAGTTCTGTACTTAGTATTCCCTGCATATTTTGATGCACCAGATTGATCATACCTTTTTTATTATTAGATTTTTTTTCTTTGTCATTATGGGTCGAATCTCAGGTACTAATACTATATTATTGTTTTTTCTTGTGTCCGAGTCGTTACGATTTTTAAATAATGTCGAAAAAGTGCAAGAGTACTCTCTATTGTCCAACGAACTAATTTAAATCTTCAATGTCAAATACATCAATAGAATCACCCAATTGTTTGTCCATATAACTTGACATGTTATTAATATAATAACTTAGCGACCCCGCTAATTGTTGTACAATAAATTTTGATGGAAAGTACTTCCTTCTTGTCAAGAAAAATATTTAGCAATAATTTAATTGGTGTCAATAAAATGAAATTTATTTCAGTGACATGTCAAAGTATGTAAATTAATATTTAATTTATGTCTATAATTATTTTTATTTTCTGACAAGCTCTGGCTGAATGGAAAAGCGAGCAAAATTACTATAAGTACGATATATTCATCATACTATTTAGTTTTGAGAAGCAGTTAACAATATATTTTTTGTTAGTCTTTTCCCTTTTGCCAATCAAAATTATTTTGATTGGAAATTTTTATTAACAATTTTTTTCATTTCCATAATATATTTTTTCCGTCTAAGCGACGGCTGAGTTGCAAGCCCATCGACCTTCCGAACTCGTCACTATACATTATAACATTTTGGCCATCTGTGGGTGCCGCGTGTTGCGAGGAAACGCGCTCGAGCGCATCGAGTCCCGGCGTGGACTGCACCGGTCATCTGTTTTGTTTCTTGGGTGCAAGCCGTTCAATCCAGACTTCCACTCGGAAAAATATCATGGCTTAATTAAAAAAATACATTTGAGTTTAAATTTAAATTCAATTTGTTCTACTCAATTTGTGCAATTAATTCTGCTAAATTATTTTTCGAAAGTTGCATTTGTTACTGCAGACTTTGACACTCAAAATCCCTTTCAAAGAGTTTTTGTTCATAACTTTTTAAAGATATAAGTCTAGGTTCTGTTTTTCAAATCATTTTTTTTTTTGTGATTATTGTTAAATGGTTTTATAATTCTTGTAGAACGTTTAGTAAATTTATTTATTTAAAAATATTTCTTAATTTTTTTGGCACTGTTAAATTAAATACATGTTTTCTGCGTGTCAGTTGGTGTCGTATTATCCAACATTTAGTCGCACAACTTGATCGTTTCATTCACTCTATTCAAATCCGATTGGTGTTGTAACTTATGCTTCCTAATTCTATTATTTTGCAGTTCTTCCTGCAGAGCTTCTATTTGAAGCAGTGATCGCTCGTACTAATTCCGACAATCATCTGTGTCATTAGCCAGTCTTTGCAAGCGATCGCGTCGACCACTTAGGTCATTGCACTTAATGTCTAGTTCGACTAATTCGTCTTTTAATTTTGTATTCGTAAATATGACCGCTCTTATTTCTGTCTCGTGATCATAACTCTCGTCTACAAGGCAATCACACATTTCTCTAAACGCTTTAAGTTCTAAAAGCGCAGCCTTCAACTTTTGTTCTAAATCTCAGATGGAAAGTGTAAATTGATTTATAAAGTGAACGAGCCGAAATGTCAAATTGTCGATTAATTAATACAAGTAGATATTTAAGAAAAAATATGTAGTGTTATTGAAAGCTCACAAGACTTTTAATAAAATAAATACAATAACAGTAAGTCACACAGTTAAACAGTAAAAAAAAAATAATAAAAAAACAGTTTACGCTAGAACAGATTCGAACCCGAGCACCCGGCGAGCACGACGCAATGTAATGTAAATAATTAAGCTGAGCCGTACAACTGTACAATGAGTGAAAGGAATTATGCTCTTCTATATGCATCGACACAATTTTTAGAAATCGTTTTTTAAAACCTTATGCTTATGTATATAATATACATACGTAAACACCAAACCGATAAAGGTTTAACATGCAAATACTAAATTAATCTTCGTTAGTATTTCTTAAACTATCTTATAAATGAAATTGTTTTATTATTGTTTACTGATATTTCTTTTTATTATGGTGTTAGTTTATTAGTTGATCAGAAGTCCTAAAATTATTACCGCAATTGGATTTTGTCTCTACCTACAAAATGGCAACATGTTTTTGAACAAAATGGCATCAATTTTCGAAAAAAAATATGGTTGATATTTTGTATAAAATAAGTAACAATAGTAAATATATTGCTGTATACGGAGATTTTAATGTAAATCTATTGGAAAATTCTTATCTATGTACTAGAATTAAATCTTTATTCAAATGTTATAATTTAAAAAAATTATATCTGGAGCCGACCAGGATCACAGGTGCTTCTTCAACTTGCCCCGATAACATGTTCACAAATATTAAACTACAGTATAAGTTGGTCATAAATAAATTATCATCTGACCATTGTGGACAGCTAGTCACATATGAAATCAATGCTGCAAAAATATAAAACGTAAAATAAAAATCATACCTGTGAACACTGGTCGTCTTGAGCAGTTCAGAAATAATGTACTAATTAAGTTTTCTAATCTGAAATATTATAACGACCCTAAAGAAATATATGGTTCATTGTTAACTGAGACCAGTTCTGAATGTAATAAAGTATTTAGATCAAAAATAAAAAATAGGGGGACATGAGAAATCAGTGAGCAGATTCGATATCCCTCAAATATAAATAAATAGAGATTGTTTTCCAGGCTATGTTGCCGCTTCTTACATACGACGCATCCTGTCTTTGTTTACCTCGTAAGATTGGTCAAGCCCAAAGCGCCAACACTAGGTTAAATAATGCGGAAGTTGTTGTGATTGCGGACATATATATGCTGTATAATTAATTGAACTATATAATTATTGCGCTGTTACATCAGTCATTTCTTTCACTTTTCTTTGTAAATATGTCCAAGAAATATATACTCTATGGTGATGTGACTGCTTGTAATTTTGACAAATAAATTATAATATCCAGTTGCATATATATGATAATAAACACATGAAAGTCATTTCTGTGTGCACTCACATGAACGTAAATACTGCCAGTTTTTCAAGAATCTTAAAATTAAATATCAAAACGACTAAGTGATCTTATTTCTCCGAAATCACGTAACGGAATTTTCAATTTTTAAACATTTTTTAAATGTTAATTGTGAATTTATTTCTATTATACAATAGAATCAAAAAGTACAACAAAATAAATTTGTATGAAATCGACGTATTGCGTTTACCCTTAATACCAAAAGAATTCCACAATGACATATTTCAAGTGTAATTCTATTACCTACAAAATAAAGATATTTAAATGTTTCTCGTTGGGCAATAAAACGATACATTTTGTCAACACTCGATTTCATTTTCAATTTCACAATTATTACATCACTATTATTCGATTAAATAAAATAAAATAGATTTTCTGTGTGGTGAAACCAACATTATCATAAAAGATCTTTTAATCAGGCATAAACCTTGCTATTCAAACATTTCAAATTAACAGGGAATTTTCTCATATCTACACAAATCGCAAGAAAATCGCATATGTTATCATCGCTTGATATTTTCCCGTTTATTAATTCAAATGATATAAGTTCCGGAATTGAACTGGGGAGTATTTTTTACATATAAAATTGCATCGCACAATCCAATCTTGAATCATAAAATACAAAAGAATCCCATCGCAATGCATCAAAATCCAAAAAGCATATTAGCTGTTCACGTGAGACCTAGCCTGCTTTCAGCCGCGTTGCCAGCTCACCCCGGTGAAGTTTTAACGAGCAAACTCGAATATCACTCGCCGGTTGTTGATCATCCAGGAGGGCTAGTTGGCCGAACTAAATGCGGTTGCGGCCGAAACTGAAACTTCTTTACAATGATTACAGAATTAGTTACGTCCGTACTTATCTCTCATCTTGCGGACGACGTCTTTATCCCTATCGCGAACCGTTCATTAACCGGCGCGTATATTTAAAAAAAAGCACTAATCATTGGCCCATGGTTTCAACGCTAATATAGCGGGTACGTCGGCCGATACTTTTTGATTCTAATGACTTAAATATAAGCGGCAAATATTCGTTGATTCGTATCTATTTAATCGCAGTCAGTCCAATGAGTTATTGGTTGAATCGAGTGCCTTTCGTTATGTAGGAATTATTTCTACTGAATTCAGTATATAGTCACCGGTGTTTAATATTTCGGTTTATTAACAGGTTAAGGAGATGAAAATTGAATAGGTAATTATTAATTTCGACAAAAACATTGAAATAGACAAGCCTAAATTAATTATAAATAGTACTGGTAATGGAAAAAAAAATTAAATTAGCCTTTTTCTGCTGTTACACGTACACTGCGTCTTTTTTTTTAGAAATATTTATTAAAACTAGTCTCTTAAACCATAAAGTAACATTTAAACAGTTAGGTAAAGACAGAAGCGTAGCCCCACAAGGCTAAAATTTTAATCGGATAAGCTGTTTACAAGGTATTTTAATCGGATAAGCTCTTAAGCAAGGGCATCTTTTAAGTGACCGATGAAAGAATAATTAAATCAACGGTCTAGGCGGTTAAGTAAGTATTAAAAACTATTTTAGCTTACGTAATAGTCTCAAGTGATATTAATAGTTTTAAACTATCAAAACCCTCAAACTATTCTTGTGTTTTGGTTTAAATTAGTAATGTTCATCAGATTTGACCATACCCTAAGATCCCAATAAAATGAATTGTAAATATATGCGAATCAAACTCGTGTACTTGTATAATTGTATTATATATTTATCTATTTCTTTTATTAGGTTCAGGTTTTTAATATGAGCTCGCTACTACTCTTTAGTTTTAGAGTTTTACTACATTCACACTAAGTTTGACGAATGTTTTCATACATTTGAACGTTCATGAACAAAATATTTAAAAAACAGTTAACTCCGCAAGCCTGTGGCGTATCTGAACCTAAAAATTGTTACAATTGTATAAATAAAATATATGAATGAACGTACATAAATATAGTAGGTTGCACGAATAATGGCTGGCTCTGCACTCCCGTCACTACTAATACGGACTAAAACCTGCACTCACCCCTATAAATACTCCCTTCGGTGTATCGGGTAAAGGGACAAGTCCTTTCAGTCGTTGTGACTGGCTGAAGATTGAGCGATGATGGTGATGATAATTAATGAACAAATATAAATATATCAGTATATAAACATATTAAGAATAACATATAAAGAATAATTTAACTTCATTTAAATACATGGATGTAATTAAAACCATATAATATATATTCATATATATATATTATATGATTTTAAAGAAATACCACTGACTGACTGACTGACTTATCAGGAGATCTCCGAAACTATAGGTCCGATTGACTTAATATTCAGCATTCTTTTCAGAACGTAGACGCTCACAGAATACGGGCTGTACGCAAATCCTATCCGTAAAAAAATTCATAGTTTTATGTCTATGTGGGCGGAACCGTGAGCAAAAGCTAGTTATGTATTAAACACGTAAATATATATTACTTATCCACATTAATGTCAACTAAAATAAGATAAAAATGTTGAGTCAACTTACCGAGATATGTGTCGCGACGGTGCAGTGGAAACGGGAACCGGCCGTTCAATCTTTTATTATAATTTCTTGTTTTACCTGCCTTTGCTGACCGACGACCGATATAGTCAGTTGATATACGATACCCACTTTGGCCGCTTACGACTGCGTTACACATTTGTCGATTTGAAATTCGAGTCTGTTTAACGTATACAATATATCCCTAGTTACTAGTTAAATTCCGTACGAAATCATTACAAGTTTGTTCATTAATCTAACCAAAAAACGGAGGAACACGATGCGCTTGTGCGTAATTGTCAGTTATCACATTGATTACTAAGCGATTACCTAAAAGTCATTCCGTCACGCTATGATATTTACCGGTGTGTTTTTAACATCCTTGAGTTCAAAAATATGATTGTTTATAAGGTTTTGAGCTGTTCAAATTCAATAGTGCGAAGATGTTTGACCCTGTAAGGTATCCTTCTTACTGCTTACCATTTCAAAGCGTTCAAAGATATAACTTCTGGTACATCTTAGTGCTTTCTCTGGCAAAGATAATTATAGAACGTTTTGAACTCATTGAGTTCAAAACACTAAATTTATTATAAAAAAGACTGTTTTGTAATATTTCAACTATGATATCTTCCGAACGCGACTTTCGATTTGCTGTTTTTACTGCGGAATTTGACACAGTTTTTTAAGCAGAAAAGGAGGACCGAGTATTAAAAATAAAAAAATTATACGAGTTATTGTGTAAAAACATTTTTTGTACTTTTCGTTAACAATATCTATCGAACAAACCAAACGATTTTAATGTCATTCACCACAATCGACGTTGTTCTTTTTAGGAGAAGAGATAATAGGGTTTTGGAATTTATCTGTAGAGTGGCAAAATATATTCCAAAATACACTTTTTGGAAAATTTTCTTCAAGGTTGTCTTTTAAGCAAGTGAACCCTTTTTTATACAATTTGCGGCAATTGGCATAACGTTTTGGAGAAAAGAGCTATATGAAATTTGGTATCAATCAATAAACTAGTCTAAACTTGCTTAAAAAATAAATTTTTTTTTTGAGATTTTCCGAATAATTCCCTAACGACATTAGTTTAAATTATCAAGAAATCTAAGTTGAGTGAATAACTTTCGAATGTCGTAAACTACAATTAATCGGTCAATCAGATCAAAAATTATTTACGAGAACAGACACACAAACACATACACATAAACACAGACATTACTTAAAAAATAATCGAAATAAATTCCTAACATCCTATATCGTCAAGATCTGATGAAAATAAGATTTTCTAAAATCGAAATGAATATAATATCTTCCCAATTTATGACTTTTTTTCATTTTATAACGGAAAGTTAAAAACATTAGACATTTTTTGTACAGAGACTATCTTTTTTGTTACGATATGATAACATGCATTCTTTAAAAAGTCAACCAGCTTCTTATTGGATGCGATTCAAAGATACATTCCTTAAAAGAATACAGAAGTACGGACGGACCTACGGCGTGGACTTAATAATAGAGTCAATGGAACCTTTTGTATGGAAACCAAAATTAAGTATTTTTGTATCCCTACACAGAATAATCCTTCGCAGAAGCAAAAGTTACCGTTTTATATAAGTGTTGTTGCATGTTATTTGAAATATTGTCGGTCTTCTTTTGAATCATTTTAAATTTACTTTTATATAGCTGCTGATTTTATAATAACAAAAATATCCTTTTGTCTTACCACAAGGTCGCGTGGGTGCGAGTCGACACACAGACGATCCTGAGCATCCATCACAACATAATAACTCAGAATCCCCGCATCAGCCTGTCGTACAACGACCACCGCTCGTGGTACCTGCACATCAAGAACGTGCAGGAGGTGGACCGCGGCTGGTACATGTGCCAGGTGAACACCGACCCCATGCGCTCGCGCAAGGGATATCTGCAGGTGGTCGGTGAGTTTTACTGTTCATAATACAATATTATATATACAAAGGGCATTGATTATACACTTTTCTCGTCTTTAGATTGATCAATATAAAGTTTTCCATCAGACGCTGAAACCTTAAACACTTATCATATTCGTGAAGACCACTACCCGCCACCATCCATCGACGTTATGAAAAACAATGAATTTTGTGCATCGTTTGTGGAATATAACAGTCGGAGTTGTTTGCCTTGATTGACAATAACGTGAGATTGGCCTTACTTAACTGGATAAGCATGTCATGTCTCGTATTTGAGGATTAATGATGCCATACGGTCCTGAGTAACAACGAGTGTTCGTACAATACTATAAGTGCCCAAAACACCGAACATGCACGCCCTCTTTCGAATTTGCCGTGTCAAAATAAATTGCTTCTTAAAATCTACTTAAGCCCATTGCCAACTATTCCAAATGTAAAATGTACCTATGTACTTTATCTGTCTAATGCCATCTGTAGCTTTTATCACGCAGTGCTATTTGTTGTTAAGAACCAAAAACATAGCAACAATGCAGCTTTTCCAGGAAAAAAGCTTATGTAGACAAACTTTAAAGACGGTTCTTTATGAAACATAAAAAAAATCATCCCAATGGTTAGGGACGTTTGCGATATCGTCGTGACTATAAATTTTTTTATTAGTAAAACTATTGTGGTAAACTCATTGAGTTTATTGGTTAATGTACTTCTAAATTTCTATGAGATCTTCACATTTTGTGGTAGAAATTAATACAAGAGCTCGTATAATTTTTATTTATCAGGATTTGCTTTCTTTTTAATTTTTATAGACTGACAGCCACTTCTCATTGTTTATGGCATATTTCGTCCTTAAATCATAGTCTATTCTCTTGACCGTAGACAAATTCCGGACGTCTATTGCCCTACGTTTTCCAAACGTCGAATGATTTGACGTTCAGACAACGTAGGACGAGCGAAGCATGCGGTCAATGCGCGAAAGTGCGTATGAAAATAAGTTAAACGCCGGCTAGTGCGGAATAAATCCCACAAACCCTCATCGTAAAATCTACTGAAGCATTAATTCCTTAGTGAATATCCAATTTACTGATCGCTCTCATGAAGACCTCATTTACTAAAATCCTAATGTGATTTTCAATTTGTTTTCGTTCCGTTAAAATGTCGGTCTACTTTTAAGCTTCCATTGCAAATTTTAAAAATATTTAAACTGGTTATATCTTGTCCGCTAGTGCCTCCCGTAATCATAGACAACATGACTTCGACGGACATGGTGGTGCGAGAGGGCATCAACGCGACCCTGACCTGCCGCGCCACCGGCTACCCCGAGCCGTACGTGATGTGGCGCCGCGAGGACGGCCAGGACTTCAATTGGAACGGTGAATCAGGTACGCTTTATGACGATGGATTTTTTTTTAATTAAATACGTTAAATAAATATTCTAGTAAATATAATTTTATGTAAAATAAGAGATTATTTTTTATTTTCATAGTGACCTATACTAAGATAAATTGTATACGTTCTGCCTACAGATATTATTGTAAAATATACATGTACAATATTTTTGTCGAATTTGCGATATATATTTGGTTATTGACGCACACAATTCATATTTAGCATTTTGTAAATGTTTGGCTGTCTGCCTGTTAATTCGTCCGTATTTCCGATTATAAATAAACAACCACTTAACCAATGGTAGATTATATAACATCATATAGGTACCTGAAGTGTCTGTTGTTGTCCGGGCTAATCTCGTAAGGGTTGAGCGCATACTTTTTTGTATAAATTTTGCATAAATTATTTCCTAGTATAGGAGAAAGAATATTTTTATTCAAATAAAAAATGTATTAATACCAAGAAAATAGAGTTAACATTCGAGATAACACTGAAACTGACGTCAAGACCAGCATTAAAATGTAGAACTGAATCAGGATTGAAATAAAAATTGGAATCGAAGGCAATCATTACTAGATTTTAATTTACAACTGCGCGGACGAGAAACGATCCCTTACGCGTAAAAAGTTTTAACATTTACCCACAGAGATATCCTCTGCCACTTTCAGGCGCTTTTGCAGTTTTACAAACTACAACCATCAATAAAATTACTCTTTTACCGTACCTTCGACCGGTCAAAAGGTTATCTTAACCAATAAAGTTTTCAGTGGTTTCTGAATAATTCAGAAATTTCATTCCGTCGTGTAAGTTGCTGTCGATCAGCAACCGGCTCACATTTAATACAAACCTGATATTGCCTCCGGCGTATTTCTACAGGCAACTATCCTGATATCTGAACTCCGCTCAGAATTGTTGGGAAGCCGCACCGAGTTCGCAAGAGTCCGAAGTTTTACTTGACAATAGGCCCGAAAACAATCGCGCCGCCGGACGAAGCGGCCAATACACCGCGTCACAATCGGACTTTCGACCCGTATAAATAATAAAGATACTTTTTAAACCATTTATATGGTTCCTTGCGCAAAAACCGAACTCCTGTTCGTTTCTGAGTAGTAAGTTTTCTCTTAAACTTTTGACTTCTAACTTAATCTGTTCAGTCGTACACCACAACATAAAAACTGGATTTTTTACAAATGTGATATAACATTTTGGAGAAAGTTTTAGTATCAATTTAAATTAACTTTTTTTTTAATTTAATAGTCAAAAAGGGAAATAATAAAACACACAATGTTTTATACTTTATTTTCTTGCTCATTTTCCAAAAGCAAAAAACAGGGTGTGAAACTATTTTGTATTCGCATTCCAGTTTGAAAAAAATATATGGAAATCTAGAAAGTTCCTAAATAGTGAAATATTGCACGCTTTTAAACAGATATATCGTTTTCAATATTTCAATTGGCGAATGAAGTCTATTAGACTTTATATCGATGTCTATTCCGCGTGTAGATCATTAGTATGGCATTGGGTTGAGGTCGATGTGAAATTCTCCGACAGTCCCTCCATTTTATTTTGCAATGTACATACATTCGGTGAGGTTAGTTTGCGCGTACAAACAAAACAGCAGTTGGGATGAAAGGGACGAGACACTTTCGAGCGCTAAATTGTGGCTACAACAGCAATTAATGCCCGCCAAAACAGCTAACGGATGTGTTAACGCCGCGCGCCCCCCGCGCGCCCCCGCGCTCGCCATTGCTGCTGCAGGAAGGCCCACTTTAATACGCGGATGCGTCAGAATTGATTCGACCGTGGCAGTGACCGCGTAATTGGTACAGTTTGTAGTACTTCTTCTCTCTCTTTGCATCTGTTTCGTTTGATTGCGTAACTGCTTTGAAGTTATTTTTTACTTAGTCGTTGTTGAGAGTTTGTGTGGACTAGAGAGGAACTTGTATTCTCTTGTCGAGATAGCGGGGAACTTATTATGAAAATACGAACGGAAGCGGATGTGGAAAATGTTTTTCGACCCTGCCCCATTGGCGATAATTAGATTTCATCTACTTTATCTAGATCTTTAAATAATTCCGAACGTTCAGAATTAAAATTATTAAAATCTATTACTATTATTATATTCATTATAGTACGGATAAAGGACTTCATTCCTTTGTATAAAATCATCACAAAACTCATTACACGAATTTTCACATTGTATACATTTTCATACAGTTTCTTTTTATACGAGTTGGTGTTCTTACATTTATATTAATTTTCAATATCCAGAAAAATAAATATGTTACTTAAAATTTTATAAAATTTTCCTAGATATTGTACTCTTTTATAATTAGCTTCAATAAAATAAATATTTGTCGATAGGTTTTCTAAGTCTGGGTTCACTGCTTAATAAATATGATGAATTCGTTGCGGCTATTGAGGGTCACTCGATAGATATTATTGACATAAATGAAACATGACTCGGAAAATAGAAAAACGTTCTCCGACGCCGGCCGACTACTAGTTATCCGGTGTCGGTTTTGTCTTAAGTATGACGTGAATGCGCCCCAAGGAGCACAACAAGACTGTCCTGGAGTCGAACAGACGTGGCTTAGCCTCCACCTTGATGGTATAAAACTAGAGATTGGTACACTCCATCGTCCACCGTGGCAGCAAATAGGTACGTTCTTAGAAGCACTCACAGATTACATAATGTCATTGTTTGCTTTAGATTATATAATTCCAACTGCGGATTTCAAAATAAATCTTCTACAATCTAATGATTCCAACTCTAAAAAGACTAATGATTTTTTTAAACTCCGTCGGTCTTGTACAACATGTAACCTCTCTCCTAGTAATTTTACAAATAATAGTGAAACTCTCATAGTTGTTTTGTGTTCTAATATCAAACCTTTTAATTTATGTTTTTACTATATTCCAAAGCTTAATAGTGCTGCATTATTTTCTATACATTTCAAATTAAAAAAACTGGCCAAGAGCATGTCGGACCATACTTATTACAGGGTTCCGAAGCCATTATTACAAAGAAATGCACTACAGATGAAAAAAATACGTTATACTTTTTCCATTTTTCCCACACAAAATGGTTATAAGCACTTTAGTCGTCTATAACTAGAAAAACAAGTATGTATGTCGTTTATTACTATTAAACTTGTGTAAACTAAAGTGCATCAGCAAAAGAGCGTATCTTCATGGCACTTACGTTCTCTTGTTGAGAAGCGCTGTTTTCCGGAAATAACTTAAAACAATATATCCAAACAGGTTCAAAATATTTTTTGAAAGTATTTAATAAGCGTTAATTTGGTTATTTTTATATTTTATTAATTAGGGTTTAGAAAATAGAGGGGATACACAATTTCTGCAACTTTCGGAGCGATTATTTCTCAAATTTTATTCACGTAATAAGAAAAATTGCTTAGAAACTTTAGTGTTTTAAAATAACTGTCGAATTATGTTCCATTCGTTGATGAGTTTTTTCCTTCATTCTTAGAAAAAATATTTTGTTATTTAACCACCAAACTAAATAGCGGTTTATACAAGACACCAACACTATAAATTTCATCAATATACGTTTTGTACCTTTTAACTAAAATGCCTGTGACATACGGACGGACGGACGGACGGATAGACATGACGAAACTATAAAGGTTCCGTTTTAGCCATTTTGGCTGAAACCCTAAAAAGGAACTGTCTTCCTTAGTGGATTATTTACAGACCTTTTAAGGATATCAAGATAAAAACTTTGTATAAGGATGTCGAATCTGTTGACTGGAACCGTTTAATAAGTAACAGCGTAAAAGTGGATGAGTGATTTCAATTCAAATATTTTGCATATTTTTAATAAGTACACTCACTCCAATCAAAAGAATATTTACAAAAGAAAAATCATATCCTAGATTAACATGGAACATAAAACAGATTATTAAATTACGATGATTGGTTATCAATCATCCTTCCATGATCCATCCATTCCTGAAAAGGCCATAAAGTCCGTACGTGCTGCCTCGGTCTGATTGGTGGGTGGGTTTATCGGACTGCGGCTTCCCGCCTCGTAGTTGATTCACCGCTGTTGCCCCCTCGTGTTTCCCTGATGCCTCGTCGGAGGTTAAGGTCGCGCAAAATTGCCGGAGGTTGAGGTCGCGCTCCGCCTCCCTGATCAGCTCCACGCCAATCTTACTTCGATGATGATACGTAGTGTCGCCATCACGCATGCGCGGAACCAGTATTGTCGAGCTTCCGCCTTAGCTTGCTCTGACGGCCTTACCTAGATCACATCGTTGCTCATATGGCGTTCCTCAGAAGATTCTCCACTTCCTACTCCACTGGCAAGACGTAGTTAGTCTCCAAATTTTCTTTATAGTTCGTAATTGTTGATTTTAACTCCGCGAGTAGTTTATAAGCTTGCACTGCAAATAATGGTTTGACATGTGCTTTTAAACCGCGCAGAACCGTCATGATAATTATGTTTTCTTCAGTGATTTTCGCTTTTACAGCTGGTCTTTTTACTCCATAAAAATACTTTGCTACGTTGACCTCTTTTTATTTAATAATATAATGCAATAATGCGTAATTTATTGTGCACTGAAATTCTTTCTAAAACTCCTTTACAATGCCTTCATATTTCACTACCGTAGTGTCAATAGTTTTTAAAAAGAAATTAGCTAGGCCTGCCGTATACAAACCTAAGCCCGCTTTTTTTGTTATTTACTCCAGTTTTCAAACGCCGCCAATGTTTCTTATTTATTATAAGATTCCTCAAAATCTTTGTCGGCATACCTTCCAAAACTGCTGCCATTTTATAATTTTTGTATAAATTTTATTTTCCTTTCCTCTTATAGCGCCTCCACCATATATAACACGGATAGTACTCTTTGTCGGGTTTTCGGTAACCAGGATCTTAAATTAAAACCGGGAACTGAAAACTGTATTTGATCCGTTCTTCAATTATGAATTTTATATATACTCAATATTATAGATCAAACATTTCACATTTTATTTTCTATCGAGCGACTCAGTTAATACAATATATATGCCACTTTGTTCAACAACTTGTTGCCATTTTATGGGTAATGACATAATCTAGGACTTCTAATCAAAAACTGCGAAAAGTAGTTTGGACCGAGCTCTCTTGATTTTAACTAACACTATCTAAAGAATTCTGAAGAGACCGAAACAAGTGAAAATCTGAGGGTGAAAATTCAGTTCTGAAGAGAGGATGCATTAACACTTCCCAACCAAACTCTCTCAATATTTGCTGAATGACTAAAGATGTGTGTGTTTTGGCATTATCGTGGTGAAAATCACACTCTTTCTTTGATCAATTCTGGTCGTTTTATTTCTACTTTGATTGAATCTCATCAACTCTTGGCAGTAAAGATCCGAATTAATGACTTTTCCGGGAGGTGAAATCTCATAATGAAGAATGTGATTTTCTTTCTTGCCTTTCATTCTACTACGCACATAGCATCAACTTATTGCGAGTTAATCCAGGTTTCCTATAGTCTGTGGAGCTTGCATGTCTTTTAACCATGATCTTTTCACATGTTCTTGTCGCAGGTAATCCATTTATCATTACTAATGATCAGTCTTTTCAAAACGCTTCGGTTCATTACGTTTCGATAGAGAATAGCAAACGAGTATGATTCATTCGATTTCTTTTAGTGAGCTCATGGGACCCAAGTATCGAGCTTTTTATATATCCAGTTTTTCAAATGAATCAAAATTGTTTTATAGTCGATTTCTAGCTCTTCAGCTATGTCGTAAGAACTAATATGCCGATCTTGCTCTACTTTTTACAAAATAACATCGACTTTATACTTAATAGGTCGCCCAGAGCGAAGTTCATGTTTGACTTCAAAATTACCGATTGAAAACGATTGAACCGGTTTTTGCTACTCTTACCTCACTGCATTAGTTCCACGAACGTTACAATTTTTTATCGCGGCTTGTATCGTATTTTTGCCCTTTTTTATATAATAAAACTACAAAATATATTGAACGTTAGATTCATTCATTTTGGTGGACAGCAAAAGAATAGTGAAATGGCGGTACACCGTTTTTAAGTTATAATCTTCTTTTTTTTAAATGTCATGTATTTATTGGTATCAAAACTAGCCAGATACAAACAGTAAAATCAAAAAGATTTTACTACAACTTTTACTTATTGAATACAAAAACTTTTTCGGTGACATAAAATATTATTTAATGAAAAATAACCATTATATATTTTAATAAAATAAATTAATATAGGTAAACTAAATATTTTGTTCTTTTGTCAATTAGGTTTGTGATAAAACATATTTTGAACTTTCCTAAAAAATAGAAAATTTTCATTTACTAAAGAAAATTATAGTTTTCATTCTAATTTCAGAAATTAGTTACTTTATCAGATATTAACCTTTGAGGCCCTAAATTTTTTTTATAGGAAACTAACTACTTTTAGAACGATGTCTACATGTATGTGTGTATTTACGTGTCAACAAATATGTGGCAATGCGCGCGTCGACGCATGGGTGCGTATGCGTATGTGCCGCGTGAACCAATATGTACATTTGTGCATGTCTGCTTGTGTAAACCTTGCATTTTTTGAAAGAATGAGCCAATTGAATTGGGTGATATACAAAAGACTTAAATGTCTTGGATTTCGTGAACATTTGACAATTGCTTTTTAGATATGGAAATGATCACTGTAGACTAGTACACTAACAATTGTTTGCCTCTTGTTTCGGACAAAATTCGAAAAGCGATCTCGTTATAGGATTTTCTTCATCACGACAACGCCTCACTACATATCGACAGACATATTTAGGGATTTTAGGTATTGAAAGACTGGTTGACCCGCCTTACAGCTCTGACCTCGCACCATCAGATTTTTATTTATTTACTAAAATAAAAGAAAAACTTTGGAAAAATGGGTTACGGACGTTGAAGAAGCGATAGCGCCATATGAAAGGCCACAGAAGCGACCCCTAAATGCTAGTAGACAAAGTGTTTCTTTTAGTGGTTCCATCGAATGCAATGGTGTATTAATCGCAACGGAGACTATTTTGAAAAATAATAATACTACAAATAACTTGATAGTTTGCTCACTTTTGATTTTCTAAGGACTTTCAGTTTGACCCATGTAGTTCCTAAGATTGTAGATAATCGATAAGCCTAACAACAGAAAAAGAACAACGGTAATTATTGGAGAAGGTGTATATTTGCAAACAATATCTTTAATGTACAGTTATAAATGTTCTAGTAAATAATATATATTTTTAGTTAAGACACGTAAAGCATTTTTATTGCATGCTTATTTATTTTCTTATTTTTTGTTGCGGATTCTAACCTACTTACAATACTGGTGGACCATAAATAAAACACATGAAGCTTTAACAAGTTTTAGGAAGAGATAATCGGCTAGTTTCGACTTCGAGAGTGTTGTATTTGTCGTGCTAACCAATAACAGTCGGGTATTAAGAGCTGTTAAAATGATAATTTTTTTTTGTCATTGAATCAAAGACTCTTAAAAATGCATGTCAGCCATTTTATATTGATAAAATCTATCAAGTAAATCTGGGCAACGGTTGACCTTGAAGGCCATACCCAAACATATTTTGGGTTTGTTTTCGTGCTTGAATAACATGGATATATTATGTTTGTCATGTTTGAGCTCAAAATAATGTTCTGTTTCAAACTTATCGGATTCATAATTCATATTTTCTAAAGATATCTTTTAAACAAAGCGACCGATTTGAATATGACTTGTGGCATCTGATGTTTTTTGAACTCAAAGTGTATACATTTTCGGTCGGTTATCGATCGAACAAAAAATCTAGAAAGTTTAATGAGAAGTTTTCTTTAGATTTCCCAACCGCAAAATATTTTGCTCAATTTAATAGATTGTAACGAAACCTGTGACCTATGCAATCCAAATTTTAAAGCTCAAATATAGATTTCATGACGAGAATCGATACTTTGGTGTATCTTAAATTTATTATGAAACAATTTTTTTTATGATTTTTTTTTATGATTTCACGATATTTCTTGATGAAACAAATTTCAACAACAACAAACGATTTTCAACAAGTCTATAGTATTCAACATTTGGTGCTTTATATTTGTTTCCAAAGAATAGTTCTGTATTTTGTTAATACATGCAGTTAAATACTTTGGTGTAAACTCCAAATTTCATTCATAAGAAAAACTGTTAAATTTTTAAGTTTTTCTATTTCTTTTAGATATACACACTGAAATGAATCCTTAGTGAAAAGTTGTTACTTTCGTTCATTGTTGCTTATTAACATTTCTTTTAATGATATATTTTAATAACATTATGGTAAAGAATTTGTCAATACGTACAGTACCTTAAATTATCATATACTAGAGAATAATGTCTAAAATAAGTCGTCTTTCTTTGTTTTAGATTTTGTCAAAACAAGTACAATATTGTTTCAAATATGAATTTCAATATCTTTATCTGTTTGTTTGAATTGTTGTTTTGGTTTAAAACTTTCATCGGTTCTTAGAGTAATATTAATGTATCGTTTGTATGATTTATTTTCTTTCCATTAATTTGCGATAACAGATTGTCCTTTGACTGTTTTACAGATGTGTGCTTCAAACTGTCATTTGAAATAATTAACCATTAATTATTAAAATTTAACTGCTAAACACGTCAAAATACGTTGTTTTAAGTTCACTATTGGTAGTTAATTAAGGTAAATGTGAAAATATTAGTATTTATGACATTAAATTAATGTCAAAAATGCTTGTATCTCTAATTTTATCGATATTATAACATTTTTAGTTTTAAACTTTAACACTTAACAGTTAACATGTAAGAGTTTGAAGCATACTGGTGTAAATATGTTTAAAATACACACAGGCGTACGAACGTAAGCATGTAAATGCACAGACGCGCGCGCGCACCCACACGCGCGATTACACAGCGAACGCGCACACACACACACATAACATATATCTGTGCGTGCACTCACTCCGGACTAGGGTTGCCAACTTTTTATTAGAAGAAATAAAGTGTATCTGATTTCAAAGGAGGTAAATAGAGAGTGCGGACTTATAAAAAAGAGTGTAATTTATTTCAAATTATTACAAAGGTAGAAACTCGTAGCACTTTTTGAAGCACATAACAACACAGCACAATAAAAAAAAAATAGTATTTTAATATACTCTATTAGTATTATAGATTATAGAATACGTCCATATGATATGGAATACATTACTATATTTTAGAGTATGGTTGGTAACCCTACTCCGGACATAGCGTCACATATTTCATATACAAATATCCTACAGAAACAATAGTTTCCACAAAAAGTAAAATTATTCCTCTAAATTACAGCACATTGATCTATTTACAATATCCATTGATATCCATTCCAAATACCATACCAGAATAATCTATTGCATATTCGACTCACTTAATCCAATACACACTGGATTTTGAAAGCACTACTTTTATTCGCGTATAACATAAACGACGATGATAATTTGCAACCCATACAAAAGGCAGAGTAACGAACATGCGCAAGAGAACTCGGCTGGATCGCGCTACTGCCTTATTAAAGGTCAGCGTGTCAATGGCGACGGCGCGAAAATGTTAATGCCGTCCGCAAACGAAACAGCCCGAATTCGAACGCACGCGGCCGGAGCGCCGCGCGAGGTCGCTTTGAGGGACGGTTTTTCCTCAATCCTCCGGCCGCAGCGTTCGCCGGACGCTCGTAACGTTACAGTTCTTGCTGCGAAACAAAACATGACGAGTAAAGGAGAGCTTTGGTGCGCGCAGGCACGGCCCGCGACGCGCGTCGACGGCCCTCGGTCGGCGAACGCCCGCCCGCTCTGCGTTCTTTGACTCCGGCCGAATTTTATGCAGCGTCGGGGCTTACCGTTTGAGATTTCTCCCGAGATCCGTTTCCGAACGCATCCTGACTCGTCGAAACCTTGCATTATAATAATATCTACCTGTACCGCGTAGACGTCTCCGAAATTAATTCTAATATGCCTACGAGATTTCCACAGAATACATATATACTTTCCAGCATGCTGCCGCATGTCTTAAATGTTCTTAACTTAATTAGTCCATATGGATTGGCTTCCAGGATTCTTTTCTGTGACTAACACTGATAAAGTGATAACGGGCTCTGCGTTTCAAAATAAAATTTTAAAAGTTGTATGCGCCGGTTGCTTATCGCAGTTGTCCCATTTTACCCTATCCTCAAAACTTCATACAGTGGCAAATCGAAGGTATAGAAGAGAAAAATAAATCGCCCTTCAGTGTGATGTTATTCTTGCTCCGGCGGCCACCGTGATTTCGAGCGCAACCGCGAGTCTGTGCTGTGCTTTTATACAGAACACGTAGAATACACTTTACGGTTCACAATATTAAAAGCAAATAATTATAACTTGAATTATAATGAACGATTTACGGTCGCGTTCGCGTACGATATACATAAAGCGAGTGCGGGTAGGAACAAATTGGGTTGCGGACGTAAAGGACGGGGCTATTTGTCACTGTATTTGATTTCGAGAAACTGCGTAAACAGAAGATGAAATATATTGATGTTAAAAAGCCGTATTTAATATCATTGTAAGTGTGATTTTTTAATCTTGTTTGAATCAATCAATAACTGTACGATTACAGTTTGGGGATAAAAATTATAACTTTATTTAGAACGCATCAGTATGAATGGTAACTAAATTGACATATAAAATATCAATCGAGCAGTAGTTTCAATAAACAGATGAAGACATATATATAAAAATAAATTGTGTGTGCTTAAGGCCATACGACGAAAGTGAAAACTTCATTGAGCGAGATTAATAATACGAAATACCTTTTTTATCTATATTCACAGGAGGAGGGTAGATTGTGCCATAGTAAACATCGACCTGTAAAATATATTGTTTTAAATAGTTAAAAGTGAAATCTCATTATAGAAAAGCGTAATATATACAAATTAAATGTTAACTAATATGTGGAAACAATAAACGAACATCTTCAAGTGCAGTGACTTGTAAAAATAGTGAAAAAAAAACATTACAACAGCAAAGTGTTCTGCGATCTGCTAGTGCTTGTGACAGACACTTTAGAATAAACCTGAACAGTACATACTTAAAATAAATAAAGAGGTGTAAAATAAAAGTTATTGAACAAACTTCAGTGAAATTTTAGAATAAAATAACACTTAATAACCCCAAAATATATGCATAATCATTGTCATTGAAAGGTCTATATAGCAACGACATCAGCGAGCACTGCTTTAAGCACTATAGCAACTGATTGAACTTAATTACTCATGTCATCTAGCGGACTTATAAAGAACTAGATACTTAGCTACCGGCCAAACCATCAACCAGCTAGCTAAAAATATCATACTAGTAATCGAAAACTATCCGCAAACCAATCAAAGAGGGCGTTGTTACTACAGTCATTGCTATAAAACATGGAAGACATTAAGAAAATACTTATTAGTCTACAAGAAGTAAGACAGCAAAAGTAGACATGCAAAGCATGAAAGAAGAAATAAAAAACACGATAATTAACACCGTCAATGACAAAATTACACAAATAGAAATAAAAAATGAACAATTGGAAGAAAATTTGGAAAAACAAAAAACTTCTATAAAAAATTTAGAGAGATTCAATAGAAGGAAAAATTTAATATTTTTCGGAGTTGAAGAAAACGAAAAAAGCTACCATAGCCTGGAAGAAATCATTCTAGATATTATAAGGAACTATTTGAAAATACGGTGTGATGACAACTGCATAGAATACGTTAGAAGACTGGGAAAAAACAAAGCCAATTGTTGTAACTTTACATACGATGGATTTAAAAATAAAAATACAGAAAAACAAGAAAAAATTAGAAACAACTTCATACTATATAAAAGAAGATTACCCCCTGGACGTCCTGATAAAATGCAAAGAATTACATGTAAAAGCTGAGAGGGAGAGAGAACAAAGGAGAAAAGCAATCATCAAATATGATAAGCTTATTATAATAAACAACGACAACAAACAAGAAAAACATACAATATCACAAGAAAATAAAAATAAAAAGAGAAATTTATCAGAATCGCCGGAAACTACAACGAAAATATCAGAACACAGAGAACAAAGTATAAACCAGCCAAAAAAAATTAATAAAACTTACAATATGAACAACTATCTAATAAAGGCTCCTACTTTCTCCATCCAAGGAAGAAACTCATCTCTAATACAAAACGACAATCAAGATCAAGATAAGTAGCAATCAACATGCCCCCCTCCCAATCTCCCAACACGGCTAGTCACCGTGGGAGATAAAGACTACAACCTCCAACAAATCAAAAATATATATAAGTACCTACAACGTCAGATCTCTACTTAAACCTCAACAAATGGAACTATTAAAACACTCCCTTACTAATATCAAGCATGACATCATAGGTCTTTCTGAAGTAAGACGAAGCGGAAACGATATCATAGAAGATAAAAATTATATATTTTGTTACACGGGCAAAACAAAAGGACAACACGGAGTTGGATTATTAATTAAAAAAGAATACAAAACGAATATAGACAACTATACAGGAATATCCGAGAGAGTCTGCCTTTTAAATCTTAAATTTGAAAACACGAGAATATCCATTATACAAGTGTACGCTCCCACCCAAGACGCAACAGACGAGGAAATAAATAGCTTCTATGACCAAATAAACCGCGCTAGAAGCCTTGCAAACGGAAAACAAATAATAATGGGCGACCTTAATGCCAAAATAGGCCAAAGAAAAATACAGAAAACTCTATCATCGGCCCCTTTGCTGGCACTAGAAACCAAAGAGGCGATAGACTAGTGCAATACAATCGAAAATAACCTTACCATAATCAACTCCATTTAAAAAAAAACTGAAAACCTATGGACGTGGACCACACCAGACAAGAAGAGTAAAACCAAATAGACTATATTATGAGTAACTGCCCTAAGCTTTTCCAAAACATAGAAATTTTAAATAACAACAATTTTGCCAGCGACCATCGACTTGTAAGAGCGACTATACAAATTATCAAACATAAGAAATGCAGAGCAAGCTTTGGAAGAGTCATATCTAACCTATCAACCTTACAAGACCAAGCGCAGTACTTATCCAATCTAACGAAAAAATTAGAGAATGTGTTTTGGGAAGATACCGACGATATAGAGACATTTTACTTAAAGTTAGAAACGTCTATACACCAAAGCTACAACAAAATTACTACAGAAAACCAAAAAGGATATATAATATCGTATGGAACGAAAGAACTCATTAAAAAACGTTCAGAACTAATACATGCACCACTAAAAACCCAGGAAGAAAGAAAGGAATTAGCTACACTCTTTAAAACTACAAATAAAAAATTAAAGCAAGATTACAAAACTTATAGACTAAAATAATCGAGAATAACCTACTTAAAACAGGAAGCCAAAAGAGAGCGCATAAACAGTTAAACTCGGATAAAAAGTGGATACCAAGCTTAAAGTCAAGAAAAACTACAAAAACTCAAACACGCGAGGATCTAGTTAAAATAGCTTCAGATTTTATAAAACCTGTACGATGACGAAAACTACGAACAATGCTACAAAGAAAACCTGAACTATAACTGGGAAACAAATAGCCCTATCCAGCTTTTCAATGCCGATGAATAATAAAAAATATTGACAAATTAAAGATCGAGAAGAGTCCGGGACCTGATAATATTCCTAACGAAGCGTTAAAAATGGAAAACCATATTAATGCAACACCTTATCACATTATTTAACAAAATATTAGAAACACAAAATATCCCCCAAAATGGGGCGAATCAAGAATAACTCTATTATACAAGAAAGGTGATCCACAAGATATTGGCAACTACCGCCCAATCAGTCTACTTCCAACAATGTATAAGTTATTCGCAATGTGTTTAGAAAAAGGTTAGAACCAGATATAGAGAAACACCAAACTAAAGAACAGGCGGGTTTTAGACCAGGTTTCTCAACTATAGACCATATACACACGATAGAGCAAATAGTGGAAAAACATCAAGAATTTAAATCCCCACTCTATCTAGCATATGTAGATTACGCTAAAGCATTCGACTCGATAACGCACGAGAGCATTTGGCAGGCACTGAAACATCAAAATATCCCGGACATATACATAAATATAATTAAAAACATATATAAAAGCACAAGTCGCGTGAAGCTCGATAGACTAGGACCTAAAATAAACATACGCAGAGGTGTGAAACAGATCCACTCTCACCGAAACTTTTCATTGCTGTCCTACAAAATATAATGAAGGATTTAAAGTGGGAAGGAAAAGGAATAATATAGATGGCAAGTATCTCAGCAACTTAAGATTTGCTGACGATATAGTCCTCTTCTCGACGTCATCAAAACAACTTGAAGAAATGCTTACAGATTTAAGTGACTCTAGCAACACCATTGGCTTACAACTAAACACCTCTAAGACCAAAGTTACCACAAACAGTAAACAAACCCTATTATAGTAAACCAAATACCAATCGAATATGTCGATAGTTATATATATCTTGGAAAACTAATTTCTAAAAGCAACAAGACAAAGACGAACTTGACAGAAGAATATTATATGTCTTGGAAAAGTTCTGGAGCCTAAAAGAAATATTAAAATCAAATCTCCCATTAAAATTAAAGAAAAAGTAATGGATTCGTGTGTATTACCATGCCTGACATACGAGCACAAACCTGGATCTACAATAAATATACAAAACAAAAATACGGACATGCCAGCGTTCTATGGAGAGAAGCATTCTAGACCTAAAGCTCAAAGATAAACATAGAAGCAGTGATATAGACACAAGACTGAACTCATAAATGCGGAAACATGCACAGCAGTTGAAGTGGAAATGGGCTGGCCACATGATACGAACAACGGGTGAACGCTGGACGAAACTGGTCACAACATGGAAAGGTCCAAAGGGTAGAGAGGCAGGTAGACCTATAGACCGATGGACTGATGACCTACGAAAGGTAGCAGGAGACAACTGGATACAGGCAGCAGGAGACAGAGCACAATGTTGGAGGAGGCCTACACCCGAGAGGGGCCTTGACTTAATAATACTACTACTAATACTATACTATTACTACAATTTACAAACTTCCTTTTTGTATATAGCTTTAAATTTTATTGTATTGTTAAGTTAAGGAACAATAAAGGTTTATTATTATTATTATTATTA